>CATNWA010002163.1:0-26451 GCA_951230385.1 Staurois parvus
GGCCCCCTACGACCCGGGCCGTGCCCGGTGCTTCGAACGGTCAGCCGCCCCGCTTTTGGGAAATTCCGTTATAATACTGCTTCCCCATTCCGAACATCACCACAGACACCACAGCCGACCAAACAAGAACTAGAACGACACCAGTCTGTCTGAACATAGGAAAAATCATTATTAGAAAATCTGAACTGGTCTTTTTATACACTTCATGGGACAGTCCCCCTCCCTGTAAATAATGACACAGGGCGGGGCAATCTACACTTTGCAACAAGAGACACACAATGTATATCAAAATTCACACCAAGCAGACAGTCCCATCAGGAGGAAGGGCTGCTTAGAGACACCCCCCACTAAGCTAATACACATAAACAACATGCATCCCATAATAGTTTTTGCTCCCTGCAAGAACCATCACCCAATACCGAAACATGGCGAGTGCACAAACCACATGCAACCACCTATACATGTCTACATCTATATTAGGACTAGATCACCGGTACCCCCTAAACAGGCACAGGGTGGGACATATCACCATAAGAGGAGATATGGGGAGCTGAAATAGGCGCGTCTTCCCAACATCTCTACAAGTAGTGAGCTGGGTTCCACCCCTCCCGCCCCCCGCGAGCCCCCCCACACAACACCCAACACCAACGTGACTCCCTCACACTATGGGCTTTAGCTTTGCGATTGTCTGCCATAATCTTTGCGCAACACTATAGGTATTAGCCTGTGTCGTGTCCTTGCCCTGACATTCGTTCAGCACGTTAATCGGTTGTATCTGTAACACTGCGCTGCCATGAACTTGTTCTTGCACTATGGGCCCCAGTTGTGACAATCTGACATGCCCTGATAGTTGACCTTTGGTATGGCTGTCCTTTCATATTCATCGCTCCAGTTTCCTGCCTAAGAAGCCTGTTGTGAAGCTTCAACACACCATGCCCCCATCTAGACCAGTGGTCGAGCAAGCCGCGGCTCGCGAGCCCACTTTGCCGGTTCTTTACAAGAAGCTTAAAATGCTGGCACGCACTTCTATGTGTGCCGCGGGTTTGCACGTCTCCGCTTCCCCCTCGCTCCCCCTCCCTCCTCTCCCTCCTACTCTCCTCCTCTCTGGAAGGGCGGTGTGCCAGGCCGGCCGCCCCCTCACCTCCCCTCACCTCCCCTCCCCTCCCTCCTCTCGGACGGCGTACGCCGCCACCCGCTCCCCTCCTCCTCTCGGGCGGCCGCCCCAAAGTAGGACTCTGCAGCTGTCAGGATGTAGGCGGGGCAGCCAGGATGTAGGCGGGCTGAGCGTGACGAACTCCTCTCCTCTCACAGTCCGCCCTGAAGACCAGAACGGCGGCGCGAGGGAAGCACGACGAGAGGAACAGCGCGGAGCAAGGTAAGTGCATTGACACAGGGGGTCGCGGGACTTACTATATGGGGGATGAATTACAGATATGGGGACTTACTATATGGGGGGGGGACTTACTATATGGGGGATGAATTACTATATGGGGGGGGGGACTTACTATATGGGGGGGGACTTACTATATGGGGGGGGACTTACTATATGGGGGACTTACTATATGGGGGATGAATTACTATATGGGGGAGATGAATTACTATATGGGAGATGACCCCCAATTACTATATGGGGGAATGAATTACTATGGGGGATGAATTACTATATGGGGGATGAATTACTATATGGGGGATGAATTTCTATGGGGGATGAATTACTATCTGGGGGAGAATTACTATTATGGGGATGAATTACTATGGGGATGAATTACTGTATGGGGGATGAATTTTACTATGGGGGAATTGAATTTACTATGGGGGATGAATTACTATGGGGGATGAATTAATGATGGGGGATGAATTACTCAAGGGGGTAATGAATTACTATATGGGGGATGAATTACTATATGGGGGATGAACTTTACTATGGGGGATGAATTACTATATTGGGGATGAATTGCTATGGGGGATGAATTGCTATATGGGGGATGAATTGCTGATATGGGGGGATGAAGGTACTATGGGGGATGAATTTACTATAATGGGGGAAGAATTACTATATGGGGATGAATTACTATGGGGGATGAATTACTATGGGGGGGATGAATTACTATGGGGGGGGATGAATTACTATGGGGGGGGATGAATTACTATATGGGGGATGAATTAACTATAATGGGGGATGGAATTACTATGGGGGATGAAATATATATGGGGGATGAATTACTATACTGGGAGATGTATTTCAGTATTAGAACTTAATGTCAGGGGGGAGGCTCTCAAAAATTAAATGGGGGATCGCAATTCGTGGTTTTGGCGATGAGATTTGGCTCAGATTGAATTAAAAAGGTATTCCCACCATGATTCTAGATGAATTACTACATGTGGATTGTCATGAATATTTTCATGTTTTTATAATTGGCTTCATAAACAGAATATTTTCATTTTCGTTTGGTTTTTTTAGATTTGTTTTCTCTACTTTAAAATCTAACTTAGGGTGCCCAAACTTGTTATTTTATAACATGCTTAATATATTGTATAATTATAAGAGTGCCCCCACCTTTAACCTTGGTTTGCCAGCTTGCATCACCTCTAAACGCTCCTGGCCTGATGACCTGCCTGATCTCTCCTAGTCTTGCATTCCTCCTGCAAGTTCTGTTATCAACACCTGCTGGCACTTGTGCTCCTCCTGTACTCTCAGCACCATCTGTTCCACTTCCACTCGGCCTGAACTGGAGATACAAGAGAGGCCAACCTCATCAGTTCAGTCTCCTACCGGGTAACAGGACAGCCTGCCCTAACCATTGTCCGCATTAACAGCTCTAGCTGTGCACTACCTGCCTGCCCTGACCTTTGCCTACAATACGGCTTCAATTGGAATTACCTTTCCTGGTCTTTGCCTGCATTATGGTTCCAGCTATCCACTGCCTGTTTTAACCTTAGCCTTCATTACAGCTCTAGCTGTGCACTGCCTGCCCTGACCTTTGCCTACAATACGGCTTCAATTGGAATTTACCTTTCCTGGTCTTTGCCTGCATTATGGTTCCAGCTATCCACTGCCTGTTCTAACCTTAGCCTTCATTACAGCTCTAGCTGTGCACTGCCTGCCCTGACCTTTGCCTACAATACGGCTTCAGTTGGAATTACCTTTCCTGGTCTTTGCCTGCATTATGGTTCCAGCTATCCACTGCCTGTTCTAACCTTAGCCTTCATTACAGCTCCAGCTGTGCACCACCTACCATAAACCTTTCCAACAATATAGGCAACCAGCTGTTATCTGCCTGCCTTGACCTTAGCCTGTTGAAGTGGCTGTCATTCCATGGCACACACGCTTCTTCCCGATACCTCACTTTAGTCACAACTATCTATTAAAAAAATCTGTTGCTGCCCCATGCAGAGATTTACCCAGGCAGTCCCCCAGTCAAAGGCTGTATGGTAATTCCTATTTTCCCTTTTAATATTTTACATACAGCACTTACTTACCTATAGCCTTGCACTTGCCCCCCCGATAGGTTAGGGCTTGCTTACATTAACCCCCCACCTTCCAACTTGCTTGTTTGTTTCAAATCTCTTCTTAGGATCCTTTTGGATATTAAACACTAAATTGCCAAAAGTATTGGGCCACCGGCCTTTCCATGCACATGACCATTTAATGGTCCCCCAGTCCGTAGGGTTCAATATTGAGTTGGCCCCAGGCCCTTTCCCTTTCTACGCACATGAACTTTAATGGCCTCCCAGTCCTTAGTCTGTAGGGTTCAATATTGAGTTGGCCCCGCCCTTTGCAGCTATAACAGCTTCAACTCTTCTGGGAAGGCCGTCCACAAAGTTTAGGAGGGTGTCTATGGGAAGGTTGGACCATTCTTCCAGAAGCACATTTGTCAGGTCAGGCACTGATGTCGGGGGAGGAGGCCTGGCTCGCAGTCTCCGCTCTAAATTCATCCCAAAGGTTGTTCTATGGGGTTGAGGTCAGGACTCTGTGCAGGACAGTCAATTTCCTCCACCCCAAACTGGCTCCTCCATGTGTTTATGGACCTTGCTTTGTGTACTGTGCGCAGTCATGTTGGAACAGGAAGGGGACATCCCCAAACTCTTCCCACAAATGTGGGAGCATGAAATTGTCCAAAATGTCTTGGTATACTGACACCTTAAGAGTTTCCCTTCACTGGAACTAGGGGGCCAATCCCAACCCTGAAAAACAACCCCACACCATAATCCCCCCTCCCACCAAACTTTACACTTGGCAGCAATGCAGTCAGGCAAGTATCGTTCTCTCCTGGCAACTGCCAAACCCAGACATATCCATCAGATTTCCAGACAGAGAAGCGTGATTGGTCCCTCCAGAGAACACGTTTCCTCTGCTCTAGAGTCCAGTGGCATTATGCTTTACACACCACGGCATCTGACACTTTGCATTGCACTTGGTGATGGAAGGCTTGGATGCAGCTGCTCAGCCATGGAAACCCATTCCATGAAGCTTTCTACGCACTGGTTGTTGGGCTCATCTTGAAGCCGACACACCAAGTTTGGGAGGTCTTTAGCTATTGACTCTGCAGACAGTTGGTGACTTTCTGCGCACTGTGCGCTTCAGCATGCGCTGACCCCGCCCTGTCATGTGACGTGGCCTACCACTTGGTGGCTGTTGTTCCCAGTTGCTTCTCACTTTGTTATAATCCCACTAACAGTTGAGCGTGAGAATATTTAGTAGCCAGGAAATGTCACGGATGGACTTATTGCCCATGTGGCCACCTATCACGGGACCACGCTTGGAGTCACTGAGCTCCTGAGAGCGACCCATTACTTTCACCAATGTTTGTAGAAGCAGTCTGCATGCCTAGGGGCTTGATTGTATACACCTGTGTCCCATGGAGGGGGAGGGGAACACCTGAATCACATGATTGGGAGGGGAATGGAGCACCTGAATCACCATGATTGGAAGGGGAATGGAACACCTGAATCACAAGATTGGGAGGGGATTGGAAACACCTGAATCACATGATTGGGAGGGGATTGGAGCACCTGAATCACATGATTGGGAGGGGATTGGGAACACCTGAAATCACATGATTGGAAGGGATTGAGGAACACCTGAATCACATGATTAGGAGGGGATTGGAGTACCTGAATCACATGATTGGGAGGGATTGGAACACCTGAATCACATGATTGGGAGGGGATTGGAGCACCTGAATCACAAGACTGGGAGGGGATTGGAACACCTGAATCACATGATTGGGAGGGGATTGGAACACCTGAATCACAAGATTGGGAGAGGATTGGACCACCTGAATCACATGATTGGGAGGGGGTTGGAAACACCGGAATCACATGATTGGGGAGGCGAATGGAACACCAGAATCACATGATTGGGAGGGGATTGGAACACCTGTATCACATGATTTGGAGGGGATTGGAACACCTGAATCACAAGATTGGGAGAGGATTGGACCACCTGAATCACATGATTGGGAGGGGTTGGAACACCGGAATCACATGATTGGGAGGCGAATGGAACACCAGAATCACATGATTGGGATGAGGGGGATTGGAACACCTGTATCACATGATTGGGAGGGATTGGAACACCTGAATCACAAGATTGGGAGAGGATTGGACCACCTGAATCACATGATTGGGAGGGGGTTGGAACACCGGAATCACATGATTGGGAGGCGAATGGAACACCAGAATCACATGATTGGGAGGGCGGGCCCAATACTTTTGGCAATATAATGTATACTGAGTAAGGTTTACAACACAGCACCCTCGTAGCACTGAAAATCTTTTTTCTTTTTTCTCCTTATCAAATCCCATTCTTGTTGGTTTTTTTTCAGCCAGGAGACTATTTAATAAACCTAAACAAGTCAACGGCAGCAATCAAGTCAAATTAAATTGGAGAGAATGCAAAGATTTTACAAAAAAAAAAAAAAGCAGGCAGCAATAACAGCTACTCGTGTGGCATTACCTCGTTTATGAAATTAGGATCATGTACACTAAATGGAATTAGGGAAGATATGTGAAGCTGCAGTTAGAGGCTAACAAGCCCCCCTGTAATTAATAGGGCAGCGCTGCGCGCCGTGATTGCCGCTTCCTTTGTTTGGAACACTCCGATCCAACATAACGAAGCTGTATTGTTACTGATTCGGGGCAACCAATTGCCTTCTGCGTGTATCTGATTTTCAGCCTAGTGGCTCAGTTTTTTTTTAAGTCCTTTTTGGTGGTTTTAATTTGATTTGCTTTCCATTATATGAGGTTTTCTATTATTGTTTGCGATGTTATAATAACATTTTTAGTTTAAAAAAAAAACTTTTGGTATTTGTTATAAAATGGTGGGAACCATTTATTCCTTCTAGCATACATATTCTCTATCTGGGCTGCCCCAGTAGCTAAACCCCCTATGATTGTAGGCATCAGTGGCGTCCCAAGGCAGGTGCGGGGGGTGATCGCGCCGCACCGGGTGACACCTACCGGGGTAAAGAGGTATGAGGTATGGGAGCGCACTAAAAGGAACAACTATTGCACAATGGGTAACCAGATAAAACCTTTATTTATTTAATTTCAGGTACTTATATAGCGCCGTCAATTTTGGGAGCGCTTTACATATATGTATTGTACAATCTAAGGTCCCTAACCCTCAAGGGGCGTACAATCTAAGGTCCCTAACCCTCAAGGGTTGTACAATCTAAGGTCCCTAACCCTCAAGGGGCATACAATCTAAGGTCCCTAACCCTCAAGGGTTGTACAATCTAAGGTCTCTAACCCCTCAAGGGGCCTACAAATCTAAGGTCCCTGACCCTCAAGGGCGTACAATCTAAGGTCCCTAACCCTCAAGGGTTGTACAATCTAAGGTCCCTAACCCTCAAGGGGAGTACAATCTAAGGTCCCTCACCCTCAAGGGGTGTACAATCTAAGTCCCTAACCCTCAAGGGGCGTACAATCTAAGGTCCCTCACCCTCAAGGGGCGTACAATCTAAGGTCCCTAACCCTCAGGGGTTGTACAAATCTAAGGTCCCTAACCCTCAAGGGGCGTACAATCTAAGGTCCCTAAACCCTCAAGGGGCGTACAATCTAAGGTCCCTAACTCTCAAGGGGCGTACAATCTAAGGTCCCTATGTCCCCTCAAGGGGTGTACAATCTAAGGTACCTAACTTCTCAAGGGGTGTACAATCTAAGGTCTCTAACTCTCAAGGGGTGTACAATCTAAGGTCCCTAACCCTCAAGGGGCGTACAATCTAAGGTCCCTAGCCCTCAAGGGGCGTATACAATCTAAGGTCCCTAACCCTCAAGGGGGTGTACAATCTAAGGTCCCAAACCCTCAAGGGGCGTACAATCTAAGGTCCCTAACCCTCAAGGGGCGTACAATCTAAGGTCCCTAACCCTCAAGGGGCGTACAATCTAAGGTCCCTAACCCTCAAGGGGGAGTACAATCTAAGGTCCCTAACCCTCAGGGGGCGTTACAATCTAAGGTCCCTAACCCTCAAGGGGCGTACAATCTAAGGTCCCTAACCCTCAAGGGGCAAACAATCTAAGGTCCCTAACCCTCAAGGGGTGTACAATCTAAGGTCCCTCACCCTCAAGGGGTGTACAATCTAAGGTCCCTAACTCACATTCATACATACACATACTATGGACAATTTAGACAGGATCCAATTAACCTACCAGCATGTCTTTGGAATGTGAGGAGAAACCAGAGTACCAGGAGGAAACCCACGCAGGCACAGGGAGAACATGCAAACTCCAGGCAGGTGCTGCCGTGGCTGGGATTCGAACTAACGACCCTAGTACTGCCAGGCGCAAGTGCTAACCATTTAGCCACTGTGCTGCCCAAAATTAATAAAAATGGTTAATAAAAAATAATAAATCACAGTGCAGCGCTAAAAATATATATATTTTCTTTTAAGGTGCTTCAACAATGAAGTAAATGAAGTTCATAGATAAATGAATATTAAATATATATAGAAATGTTCCAAAAGTGATAATAGTGCTCTGAAGGCGCCTGCTTCAATGTTATTCCGGGTGCTTGTGCAAAATGGGTATAGTAAATTGCGCACTCACCAGATGAGCAACATAAATGCGCATATAGATACAGATCCAGATGTCCATTCAAGGAGATCAGGGTAGACAAGGTGGAGGTGGGTAATCCTTCCCTCTGAAGGGTAAGTGGCAATCAGATAATTTACAATGATCCAAATCGGCCAGAAATCCCCTAAAGGGTTTGGTTTTACCACACGGGGTGACACCGGACCCGCTCCACGAAAAGGTAAGTTGTAAAGCATGCCGATGATCCCCGCAGGATGGATGGGATCTGCGGATTGGGGAGCATAATGGATCGGAGTCTGATCCATTATGCTCAATCTGCAGATCCATTCTGCGGAAATCGTCGGAGGGGGTGTCACAAAGTTTTACCGGGTGACACCAACCCTAGGGACGCCCCTGGCTGGCATCCAGCACTTTTTTTTGGCAGGAAGGGGTTTAATGATGCTAGCTTCTGGAGAGCCTATTATGCTGGCTGCTGGGGGATCTATTGTTGCTGGGTGTGTCTTTTGTTTATGGGGGGTCTATTGTTACTGTAAGGATCTATTTTTTTGCGGAGGGGGCCTGCTGTTGATGTTGAGGATCTATTGTTATCATGAACAGCTGTTCCAAACTCGCTGGCATTTTGGGGAGGCCTCTTGTCACTAGCTGCAGGGGATCTTTCATGTACCTGGTGATGGACGTCAATGGATAGAGGGCTTCCCTTGCGGCTAAGTTCCGGACTCCCCTGAGAGTGGGACGGCGGGAGTCGGGCCCAAAGTTGCACAGGTCACCTGTAGGCATTGTTGTTTGCTGGTTGGTGGTCCACTCAGAAGCACAGCTGGTGCACGGAGATAGGTCTTCAGACAGGTGGCGCCTGTGCGTGGCATGCAAGCCCTTCCGGGATTTAGATGTTTACTGGGTAGTCTGTTGAAGCCAAGGTCAGGTACCAGGTGGGAATCAGAGCAGATGTAGTCAGATGGGATAGCCGAGGTCATACAGAGAGGAGTGAGAGAGAGAGGGGTAAGGCAGAGTAGACAGGTCCAGGAGCAAGCCGAGACTGTAACAGGAAATCACAGGTCAGAATCGCAAGAAACAGTTCACAGGAAACAGGAACAGGGCATGGGGAGCTAGAGATCATCCAGCAACTTGAGGAAGTGATGAGCCGCCTTATAAAGGCCGTCTGGCACCAAACTGAGGCTGATGTGTACTTCTGCGGCCATGCAGAGTACTGGCAGACATGCCAGATCTTCCAGAACTTCTGCTGTGGACAGGACCCTGACAGGATCTATTTTACTGTTTTTCTTGTTATCATTACCGAATTCCATACTACTTAACTGTCAAGGTCCTACCTTTTCCTAGAGGTTATGTTACTCCATGTGCTGGCATCCATCTTGGATTTCTGCAGAGCATGGTGGGAATCTTTTATGCCTTCAGGTCTCTGAGGTCCATCCCCCAGAGGGGTGTTGCTGATTACATATAAGCTTGTGGTCCGCACATGCCCTTTGCACTTGTGTCTTTGTGTTGCTACAGCTCTGTTCTGACTCTCGTGACTCTCCTGGAATCTGACTCGGCTTGTGACTCGACCATTCTTTGTGTTCTCCTTTGATCTGACCCTCCGTTGCTGAACCCGGCCCGTGACCTGTGATTCTCGTCTGCTGTCCTGTACCGTTTTGTCCCATTGTTGTCGAACCGGCCTGCCCGACTATTGTCCTTTCCACCAGCTACACGCCATTGGCGGCGGCCATTACCGCAAACTGGGTTGTCTCGGGGGCCGCGACCTGGTTCCTGGCTGCGTCAAGTCCATCCCACCATCAGGGGCCCTGGTGAAGGGCAGCCTGGGACTTAGACTCCGCACCCTGAGGGACTTCGGTCTGTGGGTGGTGGTTGTCGTCAGCCAGTGCATTACATTGTTAATAGGCCTGCCTGGCCATTCCAGCGTTCCTGTCCTGACATTAACACCACTTAGCACCATACTTAGTTCTGTATTCCTTAAAAGGGACAGTACTGATGGGTAGGGGGTGGAGCCTAAGGACGGTGCTTGGTGGTGCACCTATTTTTTCTAAAAAAAAAAAAGCCCTGCTGGTATCCATATCTTCCCAATATTCCCTGTAGGTGAGCTTGAGGAAAATCCATTCTTGGATCCCTCCATAGCACCATCTTCTATAGTCTTTCTGAATCTGATTGCAACAGGTAATAAAAATCCCAAATTTGGAATAGAGGAATAGAGCAAACAACATGAGGAATAGAGCAAACAACTGCCTTTACCCCCCCCCCCACTTCCCAATTTTCTCTTTCTTCTACCCCCTCCTAAAGCCAGTCATAGATACATTGAAATGTGGCCAGTTCAGCAGGGACCTATCAAATTTCTATCCACGTATGGCCATTCCCATTCAACAGAAGTCAATCTAACAATCTATTACTATTGAACGGGAATGTTGGAAAACCGTTATCAATCAGTTTATGCAGCCAATAGGCTGCAGCAGCAGATCCGTGTATTCTGGCAGTGGAAGAGTTCCTGCTGTAAGGGTACAATGGCACATCAGGGAGGATTCCTGGATTGGGTGGACAAGAGAATCCATTTATGGCCAGCATAACGTCTACCCTCCTCTGAGATTGTGGGAGATCCAGACTTTGCTGGATGGTGCAGCTACCTGCAGTATATTCCTTTCCTATCTCTATCTGCTCCTAGCTCTACCCTATATCTATCCATAAAATGGTGGGAACTGCTTAGGCTGGCTATACACAAACAGATTTTCAAAAGAAACAACCGTGTTCCCATTCCGAAGGAAAATTCTTTGTATATTGGATGACCGGACCAGGGGCGGACTGACAACTCATGGGGCCCCCGGGCAATAGGGGATCATGGGGCCCCTGTGTCCTTGCCCAAACTCAAAAAAGCCTATGAAAAAGGTACCAGGAGCATCTCAGGGGGCCCCCTACTGACCCATGGCCCACGGACAGTGCCCGAGTTTCCAAATGGTCAGTCCGCCCCTGGACCGGACCAATGGCTTTCGAAAGTGCTTCAAAATTTCTGTTGCTTTTAACGTTCGATTTTGGAGTGAATGCAATTTCCTAAACAAAAACCACATTCTCTATTGGAAAAAATTTTTGTTCAAGAAAAATATTTTCCATTTTTTCATCCTGGTCCCTCAAACGTTTTCATCACTGTGATCAAAAACATTTTTACAGCTAAAAAAACTCCTGTAGATACCCACTAGTCCTGGGTTTTTTTTTCCAGCCAAAAAACTCTGATCAAAGCCTATGTGTGCATGGACATGTATTTCAGTTTCTACTGCCACTGGTTAAACTTTATTCTTCCACTAAGGGGTACAGTAAAATGGGTGCTTGGATTAATAGAAACATAAAAGAGTGGTGGCAGAAAAGAGGACCAAAGGGTCCATCAACTCTGCCCCATTTATTGACTGATTGATTTTTAATTGAATAATTTTTTTTCCTGCCACAGAAAGATCTGTAAAGCCCTATGGATCTTCTGAACATCAGAATGTTTTAACAGAAGAGGGAGTATTTGCATAGGATAGAGCATTCTTGCAAAAGAAACCATTTTGTAAAGATGGCGTCTCCCAAAGAGTAAAAGGGGAAGAGTCGTCCAAACTTCCAATTCCTGTACAATCTTTTTTATGTTTTTAAATGTTCCACTCATGTTCCCTCTTTCATTAGTTTCCTCTAGACTGCACATATGAAGTCATTACGGACTCTGCTGATATGTTTTATCCATTTCACCTTTTTTGTTGTCCACCTCTGGAATTTATTCTATCTCAGAGGTGTAAACTACAGGGGTCACAGGGGTCACAACTGAGACCCATCCCCATGCAGGGAGCTGCAGAGGGTCTTCATTCCTTCCTTCCTTTTCTTTTCTCTTTTCTTCTCTTCTTTCCTTCCTTTTCTTTTCTCTTTTCTTCCCTTCCTTCTATCTCTTCTTCTTCTTCCTCTTCCTCTTCCTCTTCCTCTTCCTCTTCCTCTTCCTCTTCTCTTTCTCTTTCTCTCCTTTCTCTTTCTCTTCTCTCTTTTCTTCCCTTTCTCTTCTCTCTCTTCTCTTTCCCTTTCCCTTCTCTCTCTTCTCTTTCCCTTTCCCTTTCTCGTTCTCTTTCTTCCCTTTCTCTTTCTCCCCTTTCTCTTTCTCTTTCTTCCCTTTCTCTTCTCTCTTTTCTCCCCTTTCTCTTTCTCTTTCTCTTGCTCCCCTTTCTCTTTCTCCTCTTTGTCTTTCTCCTCTTTCACTTTCTCTTTCTCCTCTTTCTTTTTCTCCCCTTTTTCTTTCTCCTCGTTCTCTTTCACCTCTTTCTCTTTTTCTTTCTCTTTCGCCCCTTTCTCTTTCTCTTTCGCCCCTTTCTCTTTCTTCCCTTTCTCTTCTCTCTTTTCTTCCCTTTCTCTTCTCTCTTTTCTTCCCTTTCTCTTCTCTCTTTTCTTTCCTTTCTCTTTCTCTTTCTCCCCTTTCTCCTCTTTCTCTTTTGCCCCGTTCTCTTTCTCCTCTTTCTCTTCTTTCTCTTTCTCCCTTTTTCTCTTTCTCTTTCTATTTCTCTTTCTCCTCTTTCTCTTTCTCTTTCTCCTCTTTCTCACCTTTCTCTTCTCTCTTTTCTTACCTTTCTCTTCTCTCTTTTCTTACCTTTTCTCTTCTCTCTTTTCTTCTTTCCTTTCTTCCTTCCTTTTTAGATCCCTGATATCTCACCTTTACCCCTCAATGAGGCTTCTAAAAATAAATTGGAAAAATAATATGTAATAAAACAAAACTACTGACACCAGTGATGGAACTACTAGGGTCACAAAGGTCGCACTTGCGACCAGGCCCAGGCATTCCACTACTGGGCTCGGAGGGAAGGACCCTGTCCGGGGCCCTGAAGGTTGTACTCATGCCACTGTTTTATTTCATCCTTATCCTCTTGTAAATGAGGTCTCCGGTGTTCAATGAGTCCTACAACACCAGGTCTGCAGCCTAGACCCCGATGCAGTACTTTTGTATCATTGCAGATAGACTACAAAACTTCATACGCAAAAAAGTCCCCATAGCAGTCAAACTCCAGCATACCTCTGGCAATTAGAAGATAAACACAAGTTTAACTGCAAATGGCTGAAAAGAATTGTAATTTAAGCTATGGGGCAAAGAAGGCCCATGTCTATATATGCTCCAAGTTGGAGGCTCTCAGAATTCTAGAGTTAGGATCGCAGGAGCCTTGCCATGGGCACTGCGGCTTCCACATAGATTTGTAAATGTGTACAGGGAACCCTCCTATTTTTTATGTGAATTGTTAGACTGGGCAAAGCTGATTTGTTTGCAGGCTAGCTGGTAAGGGTGCTGGGAATTTTGTGATGTGCGTTGCTCTTCCATGTGCACCTTGCCACAAAGGCCAGTTACAGTTGCAAGAAAAAGTATGTGAACCCCTTGGGATTACATGGAGTTTTGCATGAACTGGGCATAAAATGTGCTCTGAACGTCATCTAAGTCACAACAATAGAAGAACACAGTCTGCTGAACATAATACTACACAAACATTAGATGTTGCTATGGTTTAATTGCACATAACATGTAAACATTCATAGTGCAGGGAGGAAAAAGTATGTGAGGCCCTAGCTTAATGCCTTCTCCCAGAGCTAATTGGAGCCAGGAGTGAGCCAACCTTGACTCCAATCAGTGTGATGATATTGGATGTGTTGCTGACAGCTGTCCTGCCCTTAAAAAACACACACCTGTTTTGGGTTTACTGGTTTCAAGAAGCACTGTCTGATGTGAACCATGCCTCGCAGAAAAGAGCTCTCAGAAGACCTACGATCAAGAATTGTTGACCAAGGAGTTCACATACTTTTTCTTGCAACTGTATACATTGTGGTGGTTGTCATCTTTTTGTATAGCTTGCTAAAAGTCAATAGAAATTTCTACACAATTAGGATCGGCCACAATCATCCACGACTGGCTGTGCACCAATGTAGCATTAAACTGTCTACAACGGTTGACCTTGGCCAGTCATGATTATCCAGAAAACGCTTCAAAAAGCAAATGAGAGTATTTCTGGAAGTATTTCCAAAGCAAATAGGAGTATTTTTTCTCAACCATGGCGGATTCTTGGTGGCAGTGACGATGAGGCCGCAGATCTTCTACAAATCTTCAAGGAGTTGCCAATGTTTGGGCAGCAAAGTTCTCGGTGCCGTAGGCGGTTAACTAAAGTCTTCAGCGGCTAATGCACAACACAACCATTTTGTGACTCTCATCTGACACTTGCGGGTTCTTGACAAGTAAAACAAATGGGGCTTTAGAAACTTGAAGATCTACAGCCATCTGCCCGGAAGGTTGTTACAAAGTCATTGAAGACTTTGCTTTTAATGCAGCGATCCATTTCACAAGACCAGCACATTCGTTTTAACACACTGTCCTTGTCCATCTGTTTGGTAGCCAACTGTGCTTATTAATGTATATTCATCAGATTTAAGAGGGGACTCAGAGTTATCATCATGAAATTCATGGTACATAGAAACCGCATGGTTTTCCGTCTGAGCTGAAAGTGTATGTAAAAGCCAAAACATTTTTTCTTTTAGTTTTAGACGAGTTAGAACACCTCTCAGGTTTTTTTGTTGTCTGTAGCCCCCCAAAAAAAAAAAAAATCAAGATACACTCTTTACATTTGTGATAGTGGTGTAGATGTGTATCTCCATCACCATGGCCAGCATTTACAGCAGGACTCTCTCCAACACATCATCTCACTCCAAAGGTCGCCTCTCACTCTTCTACAAGACTGCCCATGCCTGGGATTCTCCTTCCTTTTCCTACTTCTTTTGAAGTTGTATGTCCTCCTGGGACTCTTTACATTTGTGATGGTGGTGTAGATGTGGCAGCCAAGTCTATCTCCATCACCATGGCCAGCAGGACTCTCTCCAACACATCATCTCACTCCAAAGGTCGCCTCTCACTTTTCCACAAGACTGCCCCAAGCCTAGGCTTCTCCTCCCTTTTCCTTCTTTTGAAGTTGTATGTCCTCCTGGGACTCTTTACATTTGTGATGGTGGTGTAGATGTGGCAGCCCAGTCTATCTCCATCACCATGGCCAGCAGGACTCTCTCCAACACATCATCTCACTCCAGAGGTCGCCTCTCACTATTCTACAAGACTTCCCCAAGCCTGGGCTTCTCCTCCCTTTTCCTTCTTTTGAAGTTGTATGTCCTCCTGGGACTCTTTACATTTTGTGATGGTGGTGTAGATGTGGCAGCCCAGTCTATCTCCATCACCATGGCCAGCAGGACTCTCTCCAACACATCATCTCACTCCAGAGGTCGCCTCTCACTATTCTACAAGACTTCCCCAAGCCTGGGCTTCATTTGTGATGGTGGTGTAGATGTGGCAGCCCGAGTCTATCTCTATCACCATGGCCAGCAGACTCTCTCTCCACACTATCATCTCACTCCAGAGGTCGCCTCTCACTATTACTACGAGACTTCCCCCAGCCTGGGCTTTCTCTCCCTTTTCCTTCCTCATTGTGATGGTGGTGTAGATGTGGCAGCTTTTCCTTCTTTTGAAGTTGTATGTTCCTCCTGGGGGACTCTTTACAATTTGTGATGGTGGTGTAGATGTGGCAGCCCAGTCTATCTCTATCACCATGGCCAGCAGGACTCTCTCCAACACATCATCTCACTCCAGAGGTCGCTCTCACTATATTCTACAAGACTTCCCCACGCCTGGGCTTCTCCTCCCTCTTCTTTTGAAGTTGTATGGGACTCTTTACATTTGTGATGGTGGTGTAGATGTGGCAGCCAAGTCTATCTCCATCACCATGGACTCTCTCCAAGCAGGATCTCTCTCCAACACTAAGATGCCCCAGCCTGGGCTTCTCCTCACTCCACTCTTTATTTGTGATGGTGGTGTCTGTCAGCCAAGTCTCTCCATATGGCAAGACTTCCCCAAGCCTGGGCTTCTTCCTTCCTTTTCCCTTTTCCTTCTTTTGAAGTTATATGTCCTCCTGGGACTCTTTACATTTGTGATGGTGGTGTAGATGTGGCAGCCAAGTCTATCTCCATCACCATGGCAAGCAGGACTCTCTCCAACACATCATCTCACTCCAGAAGTCGTCTCTCACTCTTCTACAAGACTGCCCCAAGCCTGGGCTTCTCCTCCCTTTTCCTTCTTTTGAAGTTTTATGTCCTCCGGGGACTCTTTATATTTGTGATGGTGGTGTAGATGTGGCAGCCAAGTCTATCTCCATCACCATGGCCAGCAGGACTCTCTCCAACACATCATCTCACTCCAAAGGTCGCCTCTCACTCTTCCACAAGACTGCCCCAAGCCTGGGCTTCTCCTCCCTTTTCCTTCTTTTGAAGTTTTATGTCCTCCGGGGACTCCTTACATTTGTGATGGTGGTGTAGATGTGGCAGCCCAGTCTATCTTTGTTTTTTTGTTGTCTGTAGCCCCCCAAAATAAAAAAAAATCAAGATACACTCTTTACATTTGTGATAGTGGTGTAGATGTATGTCTCCATCACCATGGCCAGCATTACAGCAGGACTCTCTCCAACACATCATCTCACTCCAAAGGTCACCTCTCACTCTTCTACAAGACTGCCCCAAGCCTGTCTTTTTCCTCCCAGAATACACAGCATTACATGGTTCTCTGCTGCCCCAATTGGTGCGCAAAAACAAAGCCAGTTGATCTAAAGATAGAATTCTGTTGAATGGGCGTGATGTAAAATGTTTCTTGATCAGTGGTTGTTAGAATACAATGGCACAGAGGGAGAATTCCTCCAACCACCTCACTTGTATAAATGGGCTAATTTTTTGGTCAGCCTGCTGTTATCTATGAGCAGCCTTAGTCACAGGGCAGTCCATGCAGCAGCCCAGAAAGATGGATGGATTCAATGATAGATAGATAGATAGATAGATAGATAGATAGATAGATAGATAGATAGATAGATAATAGATAGATAGATAGATAGATAGATAGATAATAGATAGATAGAAAAATAGATAGATAGATAGATAGATAGATAGATAGATAGATAGATAGATAGATAATAGATAGATAGATAAATAGATAGATGATAGATAGATAGATAGATAGATAGATAGATAGATAGATAGATAGATAGATAATAGATAGATAGATAGATAGATAGATAGATAGATAGATAGATAATAGATAGATAGATAGATAGATAGATAATAGATAGATAGATAAATAGATAGATAGATAGATAGATAGATAGATAGATAGATAATAGATAGATAATAGATAGATAGATAATAGATAATAGATAGATAGATAGATAGATAGATAGATAGATAGATAGATAGATAGATAGATAGATAGATAATAGATAGATAGATAGATAGATAATAGATAGATAGATAATAGATAGATAGAAAAATAGATAGATAGATAGATAGATAGATAGATAATAGATAGATAGATAAATAGATAGATGATAGATAGATAGATAGATAGATAGATAGATAGATAGATAGATAATAGATAGATAGATAGATAGATAGATAGATAGATAGATAATAGATAGATAGATAGATAGATAGATAGATAGATAATAGATAGATAGATAAATAGATAGATAGATAGATAGATAGATAGATAGATAGATAATAGATAGATATATAGATAGATATAGATAATAGATAATAGATAGATAGATAGATAGATAGATAGATAGATAGATAGATAATAGATAGATAGATAGATAGATAGATAGATAGATAGATAGATAGATTGATAGATAGATAGATAGATAGATAGATAGATAGATAGATAGATAGATAGATAGATAGATAGATAGATAGATAGATAATTAGATAGATAGATAGATAGATAGATAATAGATAGATAGATAGATAGATATTATAGATAGATAATAGATAGATAGATAGATAGATAGATAGATAGATAGATAGATATTGATAGATAGATAGATAGATAGATAGATAGATAGATAATAGATAGATAGATAGATAATAGATAGATAGATAGATAGATAGATAATAGATAGATAGATAGATAGATAGATAGATAATAGATAGATAGATAGATAGATAGATAGATAGATAGATAGATAGATAGATAGATAGCACCATGTAGTTGTCTAAATTGCCCCTCCCTAAGATGTCAATGGATGAAATGTGTAGAATCAGAGCTGTAGGAATAGACGTCATCCCGTACCACCGGAAGTGCCAGGCTGGGCACCCAGAAGTAGTGGAGGGTATGTGGGGTCAAGCTTGCACTGAGGGAGAGTGGAACTGGTAACTCTAGAGAAGATTGAATGCTTTGGCTGGTAGGACAAGGGGAATGCACTTTATTATGCGGGTTTGATTTTCATGTCGATCCATTTTCAATAAACGGTATCAGTCGATGAAGGCCTTTTTTTTCCTTTTCATGTAAATGTTTGCCTGAGATGAGGTGCACCCGGTATGAGGTTTTATGAAGTGATTCGGTGGAGTTGCAACAGAGATACCCCAAGGAGGTAAACGCTTTTAGACCCACTTGCTGCACTAAGGAGTCGTAACACTCTGGTGAGTCCTCGGTGGTGAAGGGGGTGTTGCACAGGAACATGGATGGTTTGTAGCACACACTGGTCCCATGGAAAGGTGTAATGATGAAGCGCTAATGGAGAAAACAAAGTATTTGGCACTTTAACCACTTGCCACACCATATCATAGGAGGTCCTAGAGTTTCAGTAATTATACTGGAGGCATCATCTCAGTATCAACATTTTAAACAGTGATTGTCTTTAATGTAGAAGTGATTTGTTGAGTGGCTATATCCTGCATTCACTATATCCGCTCTCCCCGGACCCCGCATTCACTATATCCGCTCTCCCCGGACCCGGCATTCACTATATCCGCTTTCCCCGGACCCTGCATTCACCATATCCGCTCTCCCGGACCCCGCATTCACTATATCTGCTCTCCCAGGACCCCGCATTCACTATATCCGCTCTCCCCAGACCCCGCATTCACTATATCCTCTCTCCCCAGACCCTGCATTCACTATATCCGGTCTCCCCGGACCCCGCATTCACTATATCCGCTCTCCCTGGACCCCGCATTCACTATATCCGCTCTCCCAAGACCCCGCATTCACTATATCCGGTCTCCCCAGACCCTGCATTCACTATATCCGCTCTCCCCGGACCCCGCATTCACTATATCCGCTATCCCCGGACCCCGCATTCACTATATCCGCTCTCCCAGGACCCCGCATTCACTATATCCACTCTCCCCAGACCCTGCATTCACTATATCCGCTCTCCCCCGGACCCCGCATTCACTATATCCGCTCTCCCCAGACCCCGCATTCACTATATCCGCTCCCCCCGGACCCCGCATTCACTATATCCTCTCTCCCCGGACCCCGCATTCACTATATCCTCTCTCCCCGGACCCCGCATTCACTATACCTGGTCTCCCTGGACCCTGGATTCACTATATCTGGTCTCCCCGGACCCTGGATTCACTATATCCACTCCCCCTGGACCCCACATTCACTATATCCGCTCTCCCCGGACCCTGCATTCACTATTTCTGCTCTCCCCGGACCCCGCATTCACTATATCCACTCTCCCCGGACCCCGCATTCACTATATCCGCTCTCCCCGGACCCCGCATTCACTATATCCGCTCAGTGCTGATGGGCCCTGTGCTTGGTCACATTCACTCTCCCCAAAAAATGAAAACACTCTAGCAATACACACTAAACTGAGCATGTGCAGAATGTCTCTACATGATATGTCTTATTAGGAGATAAGAGGGGGATATGTATGTATGTAACTATGTAATTATATGTAACTATATAACTACAGTGAAGGAAATGCGTATTTGTTCCCCTGCTGATGCTGAATGTTCACCCCTCACACAGAAATGATTGGTCTAAACATCAAATGTTCGGTGTAACACTGAGAGACAGAATACAACAACAAATTCAATCTTGTCCCTGACATCCTTGGACAGCTCTTTGGTCTTTGCCATGGTGGAGAGTTTGGAATCTGATGGTTTGATTGCTCCTGTGGACAGGTGTTTTTTATACAGGTAACAATGAGATTAGCAGTACTCCCTTTAAGAGACTGCTTCTAATCTCAGCTTGTTACCTGTATGAGAGACACCTGGGAGCCAGAAATCCTGCTGAATGATAGGGGATCAAATCCTTCTTTCCCTCATGAACATGCAGATCAGTCATCATTTGTTAGACACATTTCTGCTGAATTTGTTGTTGTATTCTGTCTCTCAGTGTTACACCGAACATTCCATTGTTAGACCGATCATTTCTGTGTGAGGGGCGAACATTCACCATCAGCCGATGAGCAAATACACATTTCCTTCACTGTATGTAACTATATGTAACTGTGTAACTATATGTAACTATGTAACTATATGTAACTATATGTAACTATGTAACTATATGTAACTATGTAACTATATGTAACTGTGTAACTATATGTAACTATGTAACTATATGTAACTATGTAACTATGTGTAACTGTGTAACTATATGTAACTATGTAACTATATGTAACTATATAACTATCTAGGTAACTGTATGTAACTATGTAACTATATGTAACTATATGTAACTATGTGTAACTATGTAACTATATGTAACTATATGTAACTGTGTAACTATATGTAACTATGTAACTATATGTAACTGTGTAACTATATGTAGCTATATGTAACTATCTAGGTAACTGTATGTAACTATATGTAACTATGTAACTATATGTAACTGTGTAACTATATGTAACTATATGTAACTTTATGTAACTATATGTAACTATGTAACTATATGTAACTGTGTAACTATATGTAACTATGTAACTATCTAGGTAACTGTATGTAACTATATGTAACTATGTAACTATATGTAACAATGTAACCATATGTAACTATATCTAACTATGTAACTACTGTATATGTAACTATACAACTATGTAACTAAGTATGTAACTATATCTATGTAACTATATGTAACTATATGTAACTATGTAACTATACAACTATGTACGTATGTAACTATATGTAACTATGTAACTATATAGCTTTGTAAGTATGTAACTATATCTATGTAACTATATCTAACTATGTAACTATATGTAACTATGTGTTGGTATGTAATTATAAGTAATTTTGTAACCCTGTACCTATGTAACTATATGTTACTATATAACTATGTAGCTATGTAAGTATGTAACTATATCTATGTAACTATATGTAACTATGTAAGTATGTAACTATATGTAACTGTGTAACTATGCATACGAATGTAATTGTATGTAACTATGTAACTATGTAACCATATGTAACTATATGTAAATATATCTAACTATGTAACTACTGTATATGTAACTATACAACTATGTAACTAAGTATGTAACTATAAGTAAACTATACAACTATGTAACTATGTAAGTATGTAACTATATCAATGTAACTATATGTATCTATATAACTATGTATCTCTTTAATATGTAACTATATCTATGTAACTATATTTAACTATACAACTATGTAACTATATCTAACTATATAACTATATGTAGCTATGTGTAAGTATGTAATTAAAAGTAACTATGTAACTATATGTAACTATGCAACTAGGTAACTAAGTATGTAACTATATCTATGTAACTATATGTAACTATATAACTATCTAGCTATGTAAGTATGCAACTTTGTAACTATATCTACAGTCAGGTCCATAAATATTGGGACATGGACACAATTCTAACATTTTTGGCTCTATACACCACCACATGGATTTGAAATGAAACGAACAAGATGTGCTTTAACTGCAGACTGTCAGCGTTAATGTGAGGGTATTTACATCCAAATCAGGTGAACGGTGTAGGAATTACAACAGTTTGCATATGTGCCTCCCACTTGTTAAGGGACCAAAAGTAATGGGACAATTGGTTTCTCAGCTGTTCCATGGCCAGGTGTGTGTTATTCCCTCATTATCCCAATTACAATGAGCAGATAAAAGGTCCAGAGTTCATTTCAAGTGTGCTATTTGCATTTGGAATCTGTTGCTGTCAACTCTCAAGATGAGATCCAAAGAGCTGTCACTATCAGTGAAGCCATCATTAGGCTGAAAAAACAAAACAAACCCATCAGAGAGATAGCAAAAACATTAGGCGTGGCCAAAACAACTGTTTGGAACATTCTTAAAAAGAAGGAACGCACCGGTGAGCTCAGCAACACCAAAAGACCCGGGAAGACCACGGAAAACAACTGTGGTGGATGACCGAAGAATTCTTTCCCTGGTGAAGAAAACACCCTTCACAACAGTTGGCAGATCAAGAACACTCTCCAGGAGGTAGGTGTATGTGTGTCAAAGTCACCAATCAAGAGAAGACTTCACCAGAGTGAATACAGAGGGTTCACCACAAGATGGAAAACCATTGGTGAGCCTCAAAAACAGGAAGGCCAGATTAGAGTTTGCCAAACGACATGTAAAAAAGCCTTCACAGTTCTGGAACAACATCCTATGGACAGATGAGACCGACATCAACTTGTACCAGAGTGATGGGAAGAGAAGAGTATGGAGAAGGAACTGCTCATGATCCTAAGCATACCACCTCATCAGTGATCATGGGTGGTGGTAGTGTCATGGCGTGGGCATGTATGGCTGCCAATGGAACTGCTTCTCTTGTATTTATTGATGATGTGACGGCTGACAGAAGCAGCCGGATGAATTGTGAAGTGTTTCGGGAATATTATCGGCTCATATTCAGCCAAATGCTTCAGAACTCATTGGACGCTTCACAGTGCAGATGGACAATGACCCAAAGCAGACTGCAAAAGACACCAAAGAAGTGGAATGTTCTGCAATGGCCAAGTCCATCACCTGACCTGAATCCGATTGAGCATTTCACTTGCTGAAGACAAAACTGAAGGGAAAATGCCCCAAGAACAAGCAGGAACTGAAGACAGTTGCAGTAGAGGCCTGGCAGAGCATCACCAGGGATGAAACCCGGCGTCTGCTGATGTCTATGCGTTCCACACTTCAGGCTGTAATTGACTGCAAAGGATTTGCAACCAAGTATTAAAAAGTGAAAGTTTGATTTTTGATTATTATTCTGTCCCATAATTTTTGGTCCCTTAACAAGTGGGAGGCACATATACAAACTGTTGTAATTCCTACACCGTTCACCTGATTTGGATGTAAGTACCCTCAAATAAAAGCTGACAGTCTGCAGTTAAAGCACATCTTGTTTGTTTCATTTCAAATCCATTGTGGTGGTGTATAGAGCCAAAAATGTTAGAATTGTGTCCATGTCCCAATATTTATGGACCTGACTGTAACTATGTGTAAGTATGTAAGTATATGTAACTATGTAACTATATATAACTATGTGTAAGTATGTAATTATATGTAACTATGTAACTATTTGGTTGGTTTGAGGCTTCTAGCACTTTCTTGTAGCGCTGTACATATTGGTAATGAATATAACAGTCTCTGTACACGATGACGTGTTTTGTAGTAGAGCTGCATTTATGTAGTAGCAGAATAATGTATATTTGATGCTTCTGGCAGCACATGATCTACAATACACATTTCAATAGTAGCCATTAATTAACACCCTCGGTGGCACATTATGTTCCGGTCTGACATTTTGCATTGTGCACCGTGTTATTTACAATTATTTGCCAATTCTGGAACATATCTCGGTTTCATTGTCACACGCTGTAATTTCAAGCCTCATTTGAGGGAGAATAATATCGTAATTAACCATTTCATGTGTCATGTTTTTCTGTAGCGGCGCTCTAATACCCGTTTTTAGATGGATTTGACGATTATCGTTCCTCACCTTTTCAACAAGTACATTTTAATTGCAATCATTCCGCAACATTTTACCAGGATATTTACGTGGCGGAGCGTGCTGTAAGTCGACCTCAATATATGGAAGATATTTTTTTAATAAATGATTTAAAGGGGAACACTTTTTCTGCCGATTAAAGGCAAAAGGCTTGGAACTTCTTTGCTTGCCAAGAGAAAAAGAAAATTGGCAAAGCCACCAGCTGAGAGCTTTATTATGTAGTTAACCCCTTCATGTCTAAGGGTAAAACAAATCTAAATGCCTAAGCACAATTTTGCAACGTTGACATGTGATAGTAAAACCATCCGTATCATCACAACTACTTCGTACATCCAGGTGGATTATACCGCGTTTTTTTAGGACAAATTGGGCTTTCATTTGGTGGTAAATGGTAATGGATATCTCCTGATTTTCTTATAATATCAAAGGAAAACTGGCCTGAAATAATAAAAAACAAAATCATTTTTTTTTTATTTAGCTGTTTGTTTCTTGTTACTACTATAACCTACCAACAAAGAAACAACCAAAAATAAATGCTCCAGCTCCTGATGATCGCAGCAATACCATATATGTGTTATTTGTTTGTTTTTGTACCCGGAGTACAGCCCAGAAACAATAGTGAGCATTTTGTTTTTGTCTTTTTTTTACCTAAAACACACTGACACCATTTTTTTTTAAATCCTGACCTTTGACCCTGAATTTTTGACCTTGAACTTTGACCCTGACCTTGACCCAAACACTAACCCTGGCACTGAACTAGATCAAACCTTCATCTAGGTATTTTTTCATGCTTTTTTTATTTTATTTTTTGAATTTTTTTTTACAAATTTTTTTTTTCTCTCTATGCCAGGAGTTAGAGAGATACAATGTATAATGGAATGTATATAATGATACAATGTATAATGGAATGTATATAATGATACAATGTATAATGGGATTTTTATATAATGATACAATGTATAATAGGATGTATAAAATGATACAATGTATAATAGGATGTATATAATGATACAATGTATAATGGGATGTATATAATGATGCAATGTATAATGGGATGCATATAATGATACAATGTATAATAGGATGTATATAATGATACAATGTATAATGGAATGTATATAATGATACAATGTATAATAGGATGTATATAATGATACAATGTATAATGTGATGTATATAATGATACAATGTATAATAGGATGTGTATATAATGATACAATGTATAATAGAATGTATATAATGATACAATGTATAATGGGATGTATATAATTATATAATGTATAATGGGATGTATATAATGATACAATGTATAATGGGATGTATATAATGATACAATGAATAATAGGATGTATATAACGATACAATGTATAATAGAATGTATATAATGATACAATGTATAATGGGATGTATATAATGATACAATGTATAATGGGATGTATATAATGATACAATGTATAATAGGATGTATATAATGATACAATGTATAATGGGATGTATATAATGATACAATGTATAATGGGATGTATATAATGATACAATGTATAATGGAATGTTATATAATGATACAATGTATAAATGGAATGTATATAACAATACAATGTATAATAGGATGTATATAATGATACAATGTATCTCTCTTCTCCATTCATAGAGAGAGAAAAAAACAAGAGGGCCAGTTTGTACAGTGACTTATCACTGTGATAGCCAATCAGAGACTATCACAGCGATCATGTGACCCGGAATCGGGAGTCTTGGGTCCCGATAGTTAGAAACGGGACCCGGTGCTCTCACTGACACCGCGGTCTTTGTGCTGGAAGCGGCGCCACAGAAAAAATGCCGAGTTCTGTGAGGTCACATATTTGTATTACGGCGGCGGGAAGGGGTTAACTTACATTAATGTTTTTTTCCAAAGGCTTTAGAGGGGTTGATTTAGTAATTTTAAAAAAATTGTTCACTTTGCAGGGGAAGTTGCTAGACGCAGCAGAAAGTTTTGCTTTGTCTTGGATGCATTCGTTAATTGTAAAAAAATGTATTTCATCATATTAGTTACATTGAGCTGATTCATTTTTTAAATTAGTTTTGCATCTTTGGCCTTCGCTTCGTATATTCGTTTGTACCGGAAGACTTTGATATTTTCGAATCAGATCAGAATTCATTGGGAAGAATAGCTGGTTGTTAAGGAGCAGGTGGCCACTTACTCCTTAGCAACCATGAGTCATCTGGATTCCCCGTCCTCCAGAGGATTTCCCCCCCCTTCCCGACCCGACCACTTTTGATGTTACGGCGCTGCGTTCTTTTAACTGACAATTGAGCGGTCATGCGACGCTGCACACCCAAATGAAATTTACGTCCTTTTTTTTTCCCACGGATTGAGTTTTCTTCTGGTGGTATTTGATCGCCTGCGCATATTTTATTTATTCAGCTATAAAAAGAAAAATTCTAACAAATTTGAGAAAAAAAAACAATATTTTTTACTTTTTGCTATTAAAACATATCCAGTACAAAAATGTAATTATCACATTTCCTCATAAATTTAGGCCAAAATGTATTCTGCTCTGTGTCTTTGCTAAAAAAAAAAATCCCAATACATGTAAATTAATTGGTTTACATGAAAATGATAGCGTTTTGC
>CATNWA010002164.1:0-25035 GCA_951230385.1 Staurois parvus
ATTGGGATTTTTCTAAAGAGCAGTCCTTTTGTCTAAAGAGAATATAAAGGGAAGGTTTTAAAGCAACATAAAGGTGGAATGGTCAGTGGTTTTAGAAGTGATAAGATCACCAAACTCAATCTCTGGCATATTAAGCACATGTGAAAAGCTAATGCTTTCAACAGACTTTAAAGGGAAACTCCACTTTCGTGGAAAAAAATATAGCAAAAAATAAAACATTTATATATATATTGTATACAATTGCAACTCAAGTTATATTGTAATTGAATGTTATTAAACATTACCTTTGCATTTCAATCTGCAGAGCTGTAATTTTCTGTAAATTGAAATGCAATACGGTAAGCTGGAGGTGTTGTGTACACAGATGGTGTAGTGCGGCCCGTATCAACATTATGGTTGCCCTCAAAGAACCAGTTGTATCTATAAAACTATATGTCCAAAGCACCCCCCTCCCCTTTACATCAGAATCCCACACCCTCCCTAACATCACCGTGCTTCCCATTTGTGAGTAGAGCTGGAAAGCAGAAGCAGTGCAGGGTCTAGAGGAGGACCAGAGGAGGAGTGGAGTCAATTAGCAGAGTCTTCTGAATGCTGAGACCAGGGGAGGCAGAGGTGAGGGGGTGCTGCTATTGCACTGAGAGGGACAGGATTTGGCAGAGAAGTTCTATTCTCCTCTCTGCTGCCGACTACTGAGACAAGGTGGGGGCAGAGACAAGGGGATACCTGCAGGAGAGGTGCAAGGGCCACATGAAATGACCTAGAGGGCCAGATTCGGCCCACAGTCCTTGTGTTTGACACCTGTGGTATAGAGAGCACCCCCTGAAAATGTAATTTCCTGCTTGAGTGATTGGATTTTCCCAGACGTCTGCAAGATACAACTCAGATTATTGGTATCCCCTGCAACAAAAATGTCTTTTTTGGTGATATGCTCCCAAAGGGAAATCACGACTAAAGGGATGTAGACCCTGTAAATTTCCTCATTAGAGCCCTGCAGGTGCAGAAACTGACTGATATTTATAAATCTACTCCCATACAGATTCACTCTGCACAAACAGCTATTTCTTCAGAATACCAAAATGAAGGAATGTGTAACAAAGCTTGGTAAAATCTTAGCAGTGTACATAAATCGCCCAGAGGGATTTTCTCAACAAAAGTGGAGTTTATCTTTAAGTGAAACTTTAATTTGCCCAGTCAGGGAAAATTGGGGGCTTGTGCACTTTAGTGGTGAGCCACTGGCAGCATACTGTATACCTATGTAGCACTGCCCCTTGGGACAAGCTGGAATATATTATGGGTCCTGCGCTCAATAGATCCAACCCTAAGCAAACTCAATCCCTCTGGCACAACTGGTAATGAATAGCAAATACCCCGCCAAGAAATTTTCTGACACAGGGTTAAATGAAACAAGAAAAATTTTATGGAGAATGAAATGCAGTGTAGAGGGGTGGGGTTCCCCTTTCAACTTCAAAACTTACTTTTCTTCTTTTATGCAATGCAGTAAATTTGGTCTGCCACTAGAGGGCTTCACAGCCAAGAGTCTCCGGATGGCAGAGTTGCACTTTAAGCAGAATTCAACTGATATCAATCAAATAAAACTTACTTATACTCTATCAATGAAACGTATTACCCACACCGGTGTATGGTTTCTGCTTCTGAGGGGCGTTAGCCAAAAATCACCTCAGAGTCAGAACAGAATGCAATAAAGAGGTACCTCTAATAAGCTACTAAGCCAGATTCCCCCACTTCAGTCCTTGTAACGGTGGAGCTCTAGTTGGTGCACATTTAGTCCTTACAATGAAGTAACAAAATAGCAGCTGAAGGCTTCTTTGGAGTTTCAGCTGGTGTGGGTTACATCAGATTTCACTAGGTTTCTGGGCTGAGAGAATCCAATCTCAGTGTCTAGAGCAACACAAAGCACCCAAGACCAGGGGCAGTCGCAGGATGCAATCTCCCAGTATGTGTCAGTCCCCGGGGCAGAGACAGTCTCAATTACACTGGTGGTGAGGGGCAAAGCAGGCAGGGGATCTGTGGCTTGCACAGGGGCCCGGATGGGTGAGATCCCATGCAGTGGGGTGCGGATGTCCCAGTCTATATGCAAAGTGTAAATGGTGTGTCTTACTCTCTCCAGGGGGACAGCTCACCAGACTCTGAACACACAGCAGGGTCCCTCTATCCGCGCTGGGTGCTGTAGTGGCTCCTCCTCTGCTTGGACGGGCTCCACATGTCCCTGTCTTTTCTCCAGCCTCGTGTCTCTCTCTTCTCCCCTTCACTTCCTGCTTCCTCCCCCTCCCAGCGTTCTTTGCTGTGTAGTGGATGAGTCATGAACTTGGCAGAATGCCCCAGGTTTTTACAAAATAGGAGAGAGAGAGAAAGACTGACTGCTGAACATGTGATTCCTTCTGAATCCTCTTGTACAAGGAGCCTGCTACACACTCCCCCCACCAGAGAAGCTTTGGTCCTCCAAAGACAGCAGTAAAAAGCCCACCTGTTACATGCTTTTTATATACACGCGGAGAAAAAAACAAAGTTAGTACACACAGGAAATTAAATTATTCACACTTGCATAAGAATCTTGGCAGAGGAACCTCCCACCATGTAGCAGAGT
Source organism: Staurois parvus (assembly GCA_951230385.1). Lineage (NCBI taxonomy): Eukaryota > Metazoa > Chordata > Amphibia > Anura > Ranidae > Staurois > Staurois parvus. The sequence goes on from CATNWA010002164.1 coordinate 2,606, forward strand.
GAGTGGTTGTCCTGCCCATAGGCCACACTAATGGGAATGGCCCAACCAGATTTGCCATTGGGGGTGAGTTGGGGCTGTTCTCTTTTTTTTTTTACCGAAACTGCTGTAGGAGAACCAGCGTCACGGAGAATCCTTTAAAGCATGTACTACTTCCTCAGAGTTTTCACCCAACACATCATATGTCAGGTCTCTTTGGGGGTTGAATAACTCTACGCTCTCTCTGTTCTCTGCGGTCTCTAGCAAAGGTTCTGGCGTTGCTTCCGATGTTGGTTCTGACACTACTGACTCATCAACCCTCGCTTCTTGCTCGATGCTCTCTGTCTCTCTCCCAGTTCAGCTTCCTCCACATCTTCTCCCTCATCCAACAATGGACCACCAGTCTTCAGGTTCATGCAAGTCTTCTGCAGGTTGGGCCTGAGGCACAAAATTCAGGAAGCCTCTGGCCTAAGAGGAACTACGTCAGTTCACTCCAGTGGAAGAAGGAATGGGTGGGTTCGGAAATGTCAGATGGCCACAGCAAATCTGTCCCTACCTCCTCACTCTCACTGTCCTCTTCATCTGCAGGAGGTGGTGTGGGTATTGTGACCTGGTCACAGGTCTAGTCCTCTGAGAAGTTGAGAGGGGGTAGACTGTGGATCAGATGTGTGATGGTAACGGACTGCATCTGCAAAGGCAAAAGGTGGTTGCCGGTGCCAGGTTTTCATGTGGGCCAACACCCTTTTCCCGGTCGAATCTGGTAAACTGGCAATCCAGGCAATTGTTTGCAGATGACATAGGGCTCTGATGATCACCACCTATCCGCCAACATTGTGGTAACATTTCCCAGGGAGACCCAGATTTCTCAGTAAGACTCTTCCTCCAGATTTGTAGAGTCCTGTAACTCGCACCTCTACATCAAAGTTCTCATTGTTTCTCTGTCCGCCTGGCGTCTGAAGTGGCTTGAGCCTTCTCATAAGCAATCTTCAGGCTTTTTCCTGTAGGCGTTTCCACCATATCCTCTATGGGAAGCTGCAGAGGTATTGGTCTTACAGAGGTTCCAAAAGCCAAGTCTACTGGCATCAATCGGCTAAACATCCGGGGCCGAACATCAGCCGGTAAGGAGAGTACCTGTAGCGTCGTTGGCAGTGCTATTGTAGGCATGTACAATAATGGCTGCTACATGCTTACTCCAGTGTTGCTTTTGCACTGAAGTCAAAGTCCCGAGCATATTCAGGAGGGTACGATATTGAAATCTCTTCTGCTCTGAGGATCATCCCGAGGATGTGAATGGCGTAGTCCCACGACCATTTTGATGCCTAGTAGACTCAAGATTTCTCTTGATGAGATTGCTCTCTGAAATCTCTCCCTTGGTCTGAGTGGATAGGCTTGTGGTAGTCCGAAATGCCACAAAGTAACCTTTCACTAAAATCCTTTGCCACAGTTGACTAGCTAACGATCTCTAGCAGGCAAAAGCCGCGAGGCATACCTGTTAAAATGGTCAGTTCATCTACTAGGATATTGTCCCTGTCCCACTCTGATCCGACTCCAGGCAACAGGAAGTCAATGCACACCAATTCCAATGGTCCGCTGACTTTGACCGGTGCCCATTGGGGCAGCTCGTTGAGGCCAGAGTTCTTCTACTCTGAATACATCAGATTGCAGAGAGTGACAGTAACTTTCAAAACTTACTGTCCGCATGCAGGGTCCAGTAGAACGCGGTCTCCTTACCAAACAAAAAGTTCTCATCTGGTCCCAGATGGCCATGGTCCATCATGGGAGACGGCCAAGCACACCGTTTCTCTGTGTTTGTGGGCGCGGCAAGTAAATAAGGCTGCCATTTCTCACTGTCAGGATCATCAGAGGGGCCCCTTCGGTAGACGCACTCCGTGGCGTAACCTGAAGCCGATCCCACTCACGATGTAGCCGCCGGGCCCTCCCTATGGACGATGTAAAGAAGCAAATCAGGGCTTTTGCTTTCTAAAAGCCTTCAATACTAGGCCGCAGAGGGGGTCTTGCCAACTGATCTCGTCTCGCAGTATCCTTCCTGAAAGCTTGGGCAGAGGCCTTCACCCCCCAACCCTGGGTGACATTGCAATAACACCTGGGAACGCAGACGCCGAAATCCCAATGTCTTCGCCCGGGACCCACCTTTTGTTCTTTTCGACTCCTTTTGCATAAGGCTCGTACCCCTTCAGAGGCACCTGAGTCCCTTTTTCGGGGAATCCTTGGAACAGTGAGGTCTTTGGTAAGGCACTGCATCCCTATTCCCAATCCCGGCCGATAACTGAGGCGAAAGTGAACTCCAAAAGGGAGCAACCACCTGTGGCCATAGCACCAGCTTAGCTTAGTGAGAATGTATGTGAGGGGGTTATTACTTTTTTTTTACACAATTCTGCTCCATAAGGAATCTCAAGTTTGTCCACTACTGCCCCTTCAAGGCCAAGAATTCAAGCTTGGGGGGGTAGTTTTTTCTCAGAGACCCAAACCCCGGCTCACATGGGCGACAGTCGCAAGCATCCATTCTGTTCTTGAAAGGACTCCCCCTACCCCTTTCCTACTTCATCCACATCAATTCGTAGGGTTTTAGCGGGGTCTGCATGGGCCGGGTTTGGGGGTGGGGGTTAGCCCTTTTTTTTCAACTAGATATAAAAAAAAATTAATACGCGCAAGCAAAAACGGGTCAAAAACAATATAATATAAAATAACTGAAAAATTAAAGGGGGGGAAGTGGACAGCTATGAGAATAACATGCATGAAGGTGACATAAAGGTGAAAATTTCCTTAATGGTAAACAAAAGGGAAAGGCCCTTTAGGGGGTCACACAGCTTCATCAGGTGTGAGCCACAATGTCCAATCCTCTAAGGCGGGGGTGCCCCCTCACCTCCGCCAGGGGCCCCCAGGACCAAGAGCTTATAATGGTCACTGTAATGACCTGCTGGTCTGGATCCTCGGTAATAGTTTTTCACTCCCCCTCCCCCTGGGAGGTCTTGTAGGGATATAACCCCAGCCCTTTTCATGCCCTGAATTTTTCTCTCCGATAAAGCTCTCCAACGGGGCACCATAGGCAAGAAGACTTACATATGTTTAAAAACCTTTTTTTTAAAATATAAAAGCAACTAAGACCTACTTAACAGACTGTATAAAAGCAGGGGCCTTTACACCTCTCCAAGGTGACTGTGTTTAGGACTTAGAGCACCAAGATGGCCCACGCCGGTGTGACGCAACCTCATTTGTAGGAAGCTCCTCCCACGGGGTACTACCGTTACGTCCCAAACACGTGACTTCATCAGGATATACGCCTACTACGGGGGAGCTTAATTTATTTGGGCGGTTTTGCCATCAGCATTGCTAAGGGGGTTTTCCGGCCGCCATTGAAGTGAATAAATGAGGGGACAATCTTTTAGGTATTTGGTGGGAATCAAATCTCAACCGAAAGAATCGACGAAAGTTTATATATAGGGGATATAAGTGTAGGGGAAAAAGATAATTCAGGTCCCAAACTCCGATAACGAAGTTAGCAACCTAAGGCGGCACTCTAAAACCCAGCAGCCACCAAAAATAACAAAATAATATAAAAATGTAAAAAAATAATAAAGGATAAAAAAGTTGGGGGTAGAAAAAATTTAAAGAATAAAAAATTTTGGGGGATCTATTGTAAAACAAAAAAACCCCTATAAACCTGTTCACAAAAGGTACAGGGATATAAAAATGAAAAAAAAAAACCGAATCGCCCATAATACAGTACACCCCCAAGGTTTCAATGACCATAACAGAAATTATAATTAACAATACAGAGCCAATCAGAAACAAAAAGGGTAAAGGGGGCCTGATTTAATAATTGCGATGAAGCAATTCAGGTGAATTCAACCCTTGAGGCCCCTCGGGGCGTGACCCCCCAAAAGGGAAAAACCATTTGGATTCCATTTTTCAAAAAGATTCCCCTTTTTTCTCCCCCTCCAGTTCTTTTTTTATTTTTTTTTTGCCCAAAATTTTTGTTTGGGGGGGTCATTATATGGTGGTGGTGAAATCCCGGGGAAACTGTGTTTTTGGTGGGCCCTTTTTTTATTTTTGGATATGTTCCCTAATCCCCTTCCACATGGGCCTCTTAGTTCGTCCCACGTATTGCAGCCCACACTCGCCTGGGGACAATATACACCCCCTCTGTATACATTATAAACTCCTTATGGTATATGCATTCCTGTATGGTTGCTTGGAATTCTCTCATTTCCTATTGGTTTTCCCTTTTTGGCCTTCGGGGTAGCAGGGCTTTCACGGGAGAAACCCTTTAGACAAAAAATGTATTCTACGGGAGTCTGAGGGGGGTCGATCACATTTTTTTTACATACTAGTTTAATCTGGGGGGCCCCTATAAATAAACGGGTTTGGCGGGTAGGGCTTTTTCTAATGAGGATCCATTTGGGGGATAGGCCATACTTCTTAAATTTTTCTCAAATTTTTTATAGTGCATGTTTAAACTAAAATGATAGATACAACGGTCACTAATGTGCCTCCTTATTCTTTTCTGCCATAAATTGGTTTTGTCCCTTTTCCCCACTTTTTCAATTTTTTTTAGAAAAGAATGTTTACTATAACCTTTTTTCGAAACATCCCCTAGCTTTTTGGGCCTGGTTGTTATAATCCCTATCTCGTACAGTTCTCCTTAAAAAATGAACTACCCTTGGGAATATTTAAGAGCCACTTGGGGGAGGACAGCTGCCCGCGCAATGTACCAATTTCCGTCAACGTTTTAAAAAAAATGGGAAAAATCTGTTTTTTTTGATTTCAATATTCAGGTCCCAAAAATGAATGGGCTCTTTACTGGTTTCCCTGAGAGTGAAAATTTTGGTCATTGGAGTTTAATTTTGAAAATAACGCAAGAGGCTCCACCCCTCCAAAAAAATTTTACGTCATCTAATAGCGTTTTTATAACCCAATTCCTTTGGTTTTGGGAAATGTGGAATATTGTTTCCCAATGGCCCAAAAAAGTTAGCCACGCTCGGGGCAAACGGCACCCAGGGAACCCCTCTTGTTTGTTTGTAAAATTGGGGTCCATGCCCAAAATATTGGAGTGAGGCAAAAACAGACAGTCAATAATGACTTTTCGTTTCACTTGTAATTACTAAATTTTATTCAGACCCCAATTTGAGATAAAAATGCATTATCATGGTCAATTATGGGGTTTTAAAGAAAGACCTCAGCATGGGTATTCTTAATTGCCGATTCTGGAGGTATCAAGTAGCTGGATCAGATGTTTTTGTGTCCCTAAGAAGACTGTTCTTTGACTAAGGGGGGTAAAAAGATTCTACATATTGCCCCCCTCTGGTAGGGTAAATCGATGCCGTTCACTATAGGCCTCCCTGGGGGGTTTTTGGAGGTCCTTTTGGATTTTTGGGGCTAAGTAAAGACCCCGGGATCCTACATGTTTCAGGCCAAAAAATCTTGCTTCTTTTTTTTAGATCTTTTCCTGCTTTCCTTTTTTTACCAAGGGGTCAATTCTTGTTTTTTATTGGGGGTAGGGGGCCTTTTGTAAGATTTTATATGTGGGAGTGTCGCCAATTGTAATTTTAATTCCTTTAAGACGGTCTTTTGATAGGACAAATATCCCACCCCTTTGTCAGCTGGCTGACCCATGTCTTTCCCCCGGGGGAAATTTTTTTTGTACCCATTTGTTTCAAATTTTTACCATGAAATGGAATTTAATTTTTTCTATATCTTTTTGTAGCTCTTTTTAAATACTTCAATTTGGGTTTTTTCTACTTATTGTGGTTTAACAGGATTTTTTTCCTCAAAACGGGAGTATAATTGGCCTGGCCCCTCTGTTTTTATTATGTGCTTGCCTGGGATCCCCAAGTTTTTTTTAATGTTGAGTTTTTTCCCAGTAAACTTTTAAAATATCTACATAATACAAATTTTTTAGCAGGGTTTTTGGGGCAAACTTTAAGACCTTTAAAATAATACTTCAGTTCTTCTCTAAAAGATCTGCCCCCAAACTGAGGTTGAAAACTCCAACCCCTAAAGGGCTCTTTTTCTTTTTTTTCTTTTGCTCCTGCTCTGCAGCCTCTGCTTTTTTGGGGGCTCCTCCTTCTTTCCCTTCTGGGGTCTCTACGCTCTGCCTCTCCTAAAAAATGGTTGTTGTGGTCTTGGGGTATCATATCTGATTGGGTCATACCATTTTGCATCTACAATTGGCAGACCCTACCACATATAAAATCTTCCCAAAAGGACCCAACCGCCAACTATAAACAAGAATTAGAGTCCTTGGTAAATAAAGGAAAGCAGGATAAGATCCTAAATAAAAAAGAAGCAAGATTTCTTGTGCCTGACACATGTAGGATACCGGTCATTTACTTTATCCCTAAAATCCATAAGACCTCCATAACCCCCCAGGGAGGCCTAAAAGTGAATGGCATCGATTCTATCCTATCCAGATTGGACAATATGTGACATCTTTTTACAACCCTTAGTCAAAGAGACACGTCTTACCTTGGGGACACTAAACATCTGATCCAGCTACTTGATACCATCCAGAATACGGACAATCTAAGAATAGCCACTGCTGATGTCTCCTCTTTATACACCAAAATTGACCATGATAATGCAATTTCATCTACAAATTGGGGTCTGAATAAATATAGTAATCTACAAGTGAAACAGCAGAAGTACATTATTGACTGTCTAGATTTTTGCCTCACCACAACTATTTCTGGCATGGACACCAATTTAAAACAACAAGAGGGGTTGCCATGGGTGCCCGTTTTGCCCCGAGCGTGGCAACCTGTTTTATGGCCCATTGGGAACAATATTCCATCTACTCCCAAACACCTAAGGAATTGGCGTTAACAAACGCTATATAATGACGTGATAATTTTTTGGAGGGGTGATAGACCTCCTTGCAGTTATTCTTACAAACCTTAACTCCAATGACCAAAATATTTCACTCTCAGGGAAACCAGTGAAGAGTCCATTCATTTCTTGACCTGAATATTTTCAATCAAAAGAAACAGATTAATACCACTACTTATTTAAAAACGTTGACCGGAATGGCTACATTGCCTGGACAGCTGTCACTATCCAATGGCTCTTGAATACCCCAAAGGGGTCAGTTTCATTCTTTTTTAAAGGGAGAAACGTACCGAGATAGAATTATAACAACCGGGGTCCAAAACTAGGGATAAAATTCGAACAAAAAGGTTAAGTAAACTCCATTTCAAAAAAAAATTGAAGAATGGGGAAAAAATGGACAGAACCCCAAATTACTGCAATAAGAAAAGGGGGCACATCAATGACCGGTACTATCATTTTAATTACAAATGCACTAAAAGAAAATTAGAAAAAATTTAAGAAGTACTGGCCTATCCCCAACGATCCTCACTTAGAAAGCCCTACCCCCCAAACCACTTTTATATATAGGAAGGCCCCCAGCTTTAGAACTAGTAAATCAAAAAGTGATCGACCCCCCGAGACTAACCGTACAATCACTTTTTGATCAAAAGGGGTTTTCTCCCCGCAAGCCCTTTTTACCTGTAAGCCACAAAGGGAACCAATAGAAAATGAAGAATTCCAAGCAACCCTACAGGAATGACTATCCATCAAGGTTTTTTACATTCATAAAAGGGGGGTAGTATATTGTCTCCATCAGTGTGGGCTGCAATACTGGGACGAACTAAAAGGCCCTTTTGGGAAGAGGTTTAGGAACATATAAAAAATAAAAAAAGGGGGCCCACACCAAACACTTTTCCCCCGGGCATTTCCCCACCCACCATCATAATGACCCCCCAAACTTAAATTCGGGGCAATGAAAAATATAAAAACACTGGGGGGAAAATAAATGAATCTATTACCCAAAATGGAATCCAAATGGTTTTTTCCTTTTGGGGGTCAAAAGCCCGGGGCCTCAACTTTTGAATTCACCTGAATTGCTTCATCAAAAATTTTAAATCGGGCCCCTATTATCCTCTGATTCGCTTTAGGCTCGTATGTTAATTATAATTCATTTATGGTCATTGACCAACCCTAGGTGTACTGTATATATGGGCGTTTGGGTTTTTATATACATATTTTATATCCCTATCACCCTTTAGTGAACGGGTATTACTAGGGGTTCTTTTGATTTACAATAATCCCCCTAAATTTTCTATCCATTTAAATTTTGTCTACCCCACAACGTTTATCCTTTATTATTATTTTACATTTTATATTCCCTTTGTTATTAAAGGTGGCTCTGAGGTTAAGTCCCGTCTTAGGTTCCTAACTTCGTTATGGGACTTGCCCCTGAATTACTTTATCCCCTCACTTATATCCACCCTATATAAAACTTTAAATACATCGTTCGGTTTGAATTTGATTCCACCAAGAACCTAGAAGTTGCCCCCTCATTTCACTTCACTTCAATGGGGCCCGGCCCGGGAAACCGCCCATTAGCAATGCTGTTTGGGCAACCGACCAATAAATTAAGCTCCACCGCTAGTAGGCGATATCCTGATGAAGTCACGTGCTTGAGTGACGAAAACCTAGATACACCAGTGGGGGGGAGTTTTCCTACGATCGACGCTTGACGTCACCCGGGCGTGGACCCATTTTGGTGCTCTAAGTCCAAACAAGTCACCCTTGAGAGGTGTAAAGGCCTGCTTAATACAGTCCCTGTAAGGCTCTTAGTTCTTTATATTTTAATAAAAGGGTTTTTTACCTATTAAGTCCTCTTGCCTCACGGGTGACCGTACTGGAGAGCCTTTATGGGAGAGACATCACGGCATGAAAAAGGGCGAGGTTACTACCCATACTAAAGACCTACCAGAAGTGAGTGACATCACTTTACCACAGGATCCACCACCAGCAGGGTCATTTTTTCAGTGACCATTATAACTCTCTGGCCCCGGGGCCGAGCAGGAAGGGGAGGGGGGACCCCAGCCTTAGAGGATTGGCACATTGCGGCTCACACCTGCATGATCGTGGGGACCCCCCTAAGGCACATTCACCTTTTGTTTTATCCTTAAAGGGCAATTTTTACCTTTTTGCCACCTCATGATGTTATTCTCATAGCTGTCCACTTCACCCCCTTTATAGTCAATTTTAATTTTTAAAGTATATCTTGATCCCAGTTTGCTAACTTAGCGCCGTATTAATTGGTTTTATATCTATTTTTTGATTTTGGTGCGTGGCTTGGCACACTAATACAGGCTTTTAATCATTTACATCCCCAATTTTTGGCGCAGGAATTTTTTTTTCTATTTAACTCTTTTTCCCACCGTTCAAAGGCCTCTTCACACTGGGTTTCCTTTTTCCTTAATAAATTTCCCCTGGGCCCTCCTGGGCCCCCACTGCTGGCTTGGGCATTCAAGAAAGACCCTCCTCATCTTTGTCTTTTTTCCCTTTTTCCTGAGCAGTTCATTGAGGGGGCGGGCAAAATCCCCCGACCCAAACCCCTTTGGGGACAAATCTGCAAAATAGGAGAAAACCCCAGGAAAGATCGGCTCTGTGACTTTTTTTGGGCCTCGGCCGAGGGTAAACCAGTTTCCCAAGCTTTTTGGGGGTCAGGGGCCACCCCAAATCGGAGATAGGGAATTTTACCCAGAAAAGGGCTGATTTTTTGGTAAAACGGGGCACTTCTCCAAAAAAACAATTTTAAACCCCCCCATCATGAAGTCTCTTGGGGCACCTCCCCAAAATCTCCCCTTTAAAGTTCCTCCGGGTTCTTCCCGAACACAATGATTCGTCCAAGTATACCAGTACTTCAATTAAATTAAAGCCCCCCACCGTCTTTTTTCCCCATCGGGCCTTTTGAAAGGGGGGCGGAAAGATTTGCAAAAAACCCTTTTGGGGAAACCGATCAAATTCAAAGAAACCCAATTGGGTTAAAAAACGCTGTCTTTTCTCGGTCCCGGGGCAGGGGGATCTGGAAAAACCCCCCTTTTCTTAAAGGGTCCAGCACCCCTAAACCCCATTTTTGGCCCCTGATGGGCCTTTCAAAGCATAAAAACTTCCCCCCCGGGGGGGGTGGAAATACGATCGGGGAACAGTTCTTCTTTTTAAAAGCGTCCGGTATTGGGATGAAACAATTTTAAAAGATCCTTTTCTTCTTCCGGACCACCCCCCCAAACGGAGAGGCGAAAGGGCTTCGGGACTCTCTGATGAGGCCTGTCCTTTTAAACTCTGCCAATTGCTCCCCGCAGATCTTCCAAATCCCCCCAAATTTGGAACTCGTCAAAAACCCTTTTTCCCTAAAAGGGGGGCCTCTTCTCGAACCCGGGTTTTCCGATGAGGGGCTTTTCTCTGCCCCCACCCCACATCGAATTTCACTTCCTGGAGAATGCAGCCCCCAAACCTTTAAGAGTTGTTTTTTTCGCCTCTTCTCCCCCAAACCCGGGGAAAAAGGGGGGTTTTTCCCTTTGGGGAAAACGCTTTCGACGGGGATTTTCTTTCTCTTTTTCCTCCCCGGGCCAGGGGGGCAAGTTTGGGTTTTTCCCAGGATCCACATGCCCCTAACAGCCCCCAAAAACTGGGATTTTCACGGGGGCAGCATTTGGTTTTATGAAACGGACCAAAACCCTTTTTTCCGTGGCTCCCCGAAGCATTTTTGGGTTGAAAACTACCTACGGGAACTCCACTCCTGTGTTTCTTCACAGCCACCACCCCCCTCAAGGAAAATAAAGGGGCCCGGGCTGCTTCCAGGTAAATTTTTGACTGATACCTTAAACACCCCACCTACCCGGGGTTTGTACCCAAAACCTTCTCATGTTGATCCGGGGCCCCAATTTTTCCCATTCTTTCCCCCGGGGGCCTCCCCCTCTTGTACCAGGCCTGATAGGTTTGGGCCTCAGCGGGGGAAATGTACAGAAGGGGGTTGATCTTTGGGGCCCTTTTTCGCCCAAAAGGTGCCAGCACCTTCTGACAAGTTTGGTTTTGGGCCCCTTTTATTAGGGGACTCCCATTCCCCCCAGCGGCCGGGACAGAAAAACGGCTAAGGTTTTAAAATTTCTCAGCCTTCCCTTTTGAATGGAAGGATAAAAAAGTTAGTCTGACCGATAGGAAAACCATAAAGGGGGAAAAACTTTTTGGGTTCCTATCCCCCCCATATTTCCCAGATCTTCCAGCTTGCCAAGGGCAAATGCTTCAGATCTTGTCATAGAAATCTCGGAAACAAAAGGGGTTTACTTGGGCCCCCCGGTGCCCCAAAAAGAGCCCTGGAAATAAACCCCCTTCTACCTAAATTTGGGGGACGACGGGGGGAGGGCCCACAAAATTTCTCAGGGGGGTGGGGGAACGGTTAACCGTCTTCTTCTTTTCTGCGTTTTTATCCTTACCTCCTCCTGGGGGAGTTTTGGCTCGCCTAAGCCGGGGTTTGACTCCCATTTTTGGGGTGTGCACTGACCCCTGAGGTGAAGGGGCCTTTTTTTCCCTGGGCTGTTTTTGGGGGAAAGGTGGGGTCATTCTGGATAGGGCCAGTTTTTTCTCCTCAACCCCCCCTTTTACTTGGTTGAGGGGAGCTAGCTGCGGGGGTTGGGTCCCGGGGTTTGCTCCTTCCCAGGGCCCTCAAAAAGGGTTTTCCCGGGCCGGTTTTTTGGGGGCTTAGATTCGGGCTTCCGGGGGCCCGGAAGACTCCCCCCTGACATGCCCCTTCCCTCCAAAAATTAAAGCAGGTCATTGAATGGGGGGGACTATTTTCCCTTGGGGTTGGGGCAATTTCCTGACGGGTTTTTCAAAACTCTCTCTATTTTCTCCGCAAACCCCGCCCGGTCCCCCTTTAAAAAAGGGTAAACCCAAACTCCTTTTTTTTGGGGAAACCCCCTTTATTCTTAAGGAGTTCAATTTCGGGGGTGTCCCCCCCCCACATTACTCCCCGGGGACCCCTACAACAGAGCCCGACTGCCCTCCTTTGCCCATCCAAAATGGCTTCCCCCCTCTCTCAAAGCCAGACAAGTAAAAAAAGGGTTCAGGGGGGCCCCCCATCTCCCGGGGTTGGGTAATAAAGGGCCCAAGGGGGGTCGGGGGCCCTGGCCCCCCCGTGGGACTTTTTGCCCCCGAACCCTCTAACTCTTTCAGGCCTTTTCCCCCCTTTTTTAGCAAAATTTTGGAATATTATCTTGTCAAACGCCCCCATTTTCCCGGAGATTTCCCCCCTTTCCCCCTTTTTTGGTGGGTTTATGCTCTACGTTTAGATAGGTCTGAAGCCTTTTTTTTTCCCGCCCAAATACATTCTTGTAAAATACTAGAAAACCCCGAGCAGGGGCAAACCCTGTTTGCAAAGTTTTGGGTTTTGCGAATGGCCCCCAAAAGGGGGGGGCCCCCTTTGGGTCTTTTCCTAATCCTCTGTTTTTTTTTGTGGGCCCGGGAATGTGCCATTCACTTAGTGCTTCAGGGCTTGGTCTACCCATTTTTTTTTCAAACCCTTTCCCCCCCGGTAGTTTTTGGGTTTGCCTACCCAAAAAATGGGAGTTTCCCCGATAAAATCCCTGTTTTTGGAGGGGTTTTTTTTTAAACGGCATTTTAACATGAAGTCCCCCAATGCAGTGGGGGAATTTCCGGGCCTAGGTTGGGCTAGAAGTTTCTGGGACGGGGGGTTCTTCCCCCTTTTCGGGTCTTGCACAAATAGCCCGGGGGTGTTCCAAATGAAGTAACTGGAGCCTTGTTCCCCTCCTCATCTGGATATTGGCTCCTTGGAAACTGTCAGGGATCCCCTTTTTCCCCCTCTAGCAGGGGTATGCCCCCGGGGGGTGTCCCGAGGGGGGTAACACTTTTAACACCCCTGTTTTCTTTCCCCTGTGGGTAGTGCATTTACTACAAGGGAATCGTTCTTCGGGGCCCCCCCTTTTTCGGAAAAATCACCACTAACACTCCCTTCGGCAAAACATTTTCCCCCCTGCACCACTTTTTTCGCGGCGGGGATGTCCATCTTAGGAGTTGGGATAGGGGGACTGGGGGTTGAGTGGTTTTTTTTTGGGGGGAAAGAGCAGCAAGAAAACCCGGGCAGCCCCCCCCGGAGCACGCCCCTTGGGGGCAACTGGAATATATTATGGGGCCTTCGCTCAATAGATCCAAAACCCCAAGCAAACTTTAAATTTCCCTTTTGGGACAACTGGGGAATGAATAGCCCAAATAACCCCCGCCAAGAAATTTTCTGAAAACAGGGTTTAAAAGAAAAAAAGAACAATTTATGGAGAATGAAAGGGAGTTTTAAAAGGGGGGGGGGTTTTCCCCCTTTTAACTTTAAAGCTTCTTTTCTTCTTTTTTTCAATGCAGTAAATTTGGTCTGCCACTAGAGGGGGTTCACAGCCAAAAGCTCCGGAAAGGGGAAGTCCCCAAAATTTAAGGGAGAATTCAACCCGATATCAATCAAATAAAATTACTTATACTCTATCAAAGAAACGGGATTACCCACACCGGTGTATGATTCCCGCTTTTGAAAGGGGGGTTAGCCAAAAAACACCTCCCGAGTCAGAAAAGAATTTCAATTTAAAGAGGGGACCTCTAATAAAGCAAATAAGCCCGATTTCCCCCCCCCTTCAGTCCTTGTTTAAAGGTTTGGGAAACTCCCATTGGGTGCCCGTTTTTGTTCCCTTCAATGAAGTAAATTTGCAGCTGAAGGGTTCTTTGGAGTTTCCCGCGGTGTGGGGTTTCATCAGATTTTACTAGGTTTCCCGGGCTGAGAGAATCCAATCTCAGGGGTCAGAGGGAAACACAAAGAAACCCCAAAAACCCGGGGCAGTCCCCAGGATGCAATTTTCCCAGTATGTGGCAGTCCCCCGGGGGGGAAAGGGCTCAATTTCACTGGGAGAGGGGCAAGCAGGCAGGGGATCTGTTGGGTTTTCACAGGGCCCCGGATGGGGGGAGATCCCACAGTGGGGTGCGGAAAAGGGCCCCCCGTTTTATAAGCAAAGTGTAAATGGGGTGTCTTACCTCTCCAAGGGGGGGAGCTCACCAAAACTCTGAACCACACAGGGCCCTCTATCCGCGCTGGGGGGGCTGTAGTGCCTCCTCCTCTGCTTGGGGGGCTCCAAAATGTCCCTGTCTTTTCTCCAGCCTCCGGTCCCTTTTCTTCTCCCCCCTTTACTTTTCCCGCTTCCCCCCCCCCCCCCCCAGCGTTCTTCTGTGGGAGGGGGATGAGTCATGAAATTGGCAGAATGCCCTTTTTTTCAAAATAGGAAAGAGAGAAAGACTTACTGCTGAAAAATTGGGGATTCCTTCCTTTAACCTCTTGTACAAGGAGCCTGCTAAAACCCAACCTCCATTTGAAACCCCCCAAAAAATCCCCTCTCGGGTCCACTTCCATCCATTGATAGTATTTTTCCCATTCAAACAAACCCTCACTGTTTTCAAAGGGGAAAAAGGGGAAAGTTCAAAACTTTCCTTTTTTGTTGCCCCTTTTACTGTTTTAAAAAGTGCTTCTATACTTTCTTTGTCATGGGACAAATCAGAAATTTCCTTTTAAACTCAAAATACTAAGGGTACAGCGATTTTTTAGGGTTTCCATTTTTTTGCTTTTTCCGCAAGTTTTCCCCCCAAAAATTTTTAAAAATTTTTTAAACCCCCCAAAGTCTTTGTTTCCCCTTTCTGCTCCATCAAAGGGTTTTTCACTTTTTTTTTTCCTTAACAATTTTTTATACCTTAAAATTTTTCCGTATGCATTACTCCTATGGTCCCATCGCCAGGCAAGGTACATCATAGCCGCCCGCCACCGTTGGTTCGGTGCGCAGGCAATACTTGCCATCAATCCCAGAATCAATGGGCAATCCCCCTCCTCTAGCATCGCGATTTTCCAAACACCAGCGGAGGTAAGTTCCAATTTTAAATAGGGACATCAGATCCATAAATTTATATATTTAAATTTTAGGAATAGTTGTGTGTTTAAAGAATAATAGCGAGATCAGACAGCGCTAACCTGATCAATCACTGTGTTTGGTAGAAATGATATTTCTACATGGCAAATTTTTACTATCATGGTGTATAAGTAATAAAATCCAACAGACCCAACAGTCATGACATGCCTAGCTGCTGGATTCTGTGTAATTGATCGCTAATTGAAAGGAGCATGTTCAAAATAATATTAGTGTGTAGTTTCTATAGTGAGGTCATTCATTCTTTGAAAACAGTTGACAATTTATATGCCCTTAACCACATGCCTACCGGGCACTTATACCCCTTCTTTACCAGGCCAATTTTCACTTTCAGCGCTGTCCCCCCCTTTGATTGACAATTTATGGGCAAACAAAAATGTACCGATATGAAATTTTTATCATTTTTTTTCACAAAAAAGCTTTCTTTGGTGGTATTTAAACGCCGCTGACACTTTACTTTTGCGCATAAAAAAAAAATGAAAAAAATTTAAAAAAAAAAAAAATTTTCTTTTTTCATTATAAAATTTTAAAAACGGTAATTTTTCTCCTTCGTGATTTACGGTTGATGAGGGCAGCACTGAGGGGCCCTGATAGGCGGCACTGATGGGCATGATAGGCAGCAAACTGAAGGGCACTGATAGGCACATATAGGGAAACTATGAGGGTCAGGGAAAGGGGGCCCCGGCACGATGGGGCACACAAATGAGGTGTCACGGATGGGGCGGTACTGATGGCAATGCTGATAGGGGGCACTGATAGGGGGCACGATAGGCGACCTGATGAGGTTTCTGAAGACTGATAAATTGGCACTGACGGCATCACTGCTGGGCAAATGAAATACAGCATTGCTGGGGATGACTGGGACAACCCTGGGCACTGATGGTGGACTGACTGGCGCACTGTGGGGCTGCACTGAGGGCTGGGGGGTGGGGAATGGTGGGCACAGGGGGGTGGGACGGGGGGCACAGGTGGGTGGGGCACAGGTAGGTGGTACTTCGTGCACAGGTGTGTGACACTGCTGGGGGGAAGGGGGTGCACTGCGGGACAGGTGGGGGGAGCAGTGGGGGGGCCCGCTGGGCAAGGTGGGGGGAACTTGTGGGGGGCAAGTGGGGACCAAACATCAGGGGACTGTCATCAGGCCCATGATTGGTGCCGATCCCGCTCTAACAACTGCCGGTTCTCAGCAGTACTTTCCCACGATCTGACCGCGGAGAAAAGTGCAGCCGAGAACCGGCTTGCATTTCCCGGGTGTTCAGCGTTCAGGGAACACGGCTGATCACGTGGAAAAAGCCGCTGTATTGGCCTTTTTTAACCAACAGTGATCGGGCTGTCCCGAGACACAGCGATCAGGGAGTTTGCCGGGGGCGTTTAGAAGACGGTTCCGGGAGACGTCATAGGCCCCCACCCAGAACGGGCCGGCCCAGTGTAGCCTCATTCACACTGTGGTGGCAATAGTTAAGGGAAGGGGAAGGTAGAAAAATTTGTACAGCGGTTACAGTGCATTTTCCTCTCTGAAATTCTGGGGAAAAGGGGTCGTTTCCAGACATTGTTCAAAACAGTGTACCTTGATTAAAAAGTTAAATTGAGGGGGGAAAACAATAAAGGAGGCAGAAAATGTGGGCTCTCAGCTAAAATGATTGCAAATTTTTAAAAGGGAAACCCAAACCTGAAAGACGGGAAGAAAGGAAAACTACCTTTTCGAATGGAAAAAATAGCCAAATGGCAAGACTCACCAACAATCAGCCCGGGAAATCAAAAAAGGGCAAAATTTACCTGTGAGTACTGTTAAAATTTAGAAGACCCCTATGTAAGCCAAGCTATCTGCAAGAAGCCCCACTTGAAAAAAAGACATGTGCTGAAGAGGTTTACAAATTTGCCAAAGAGCACATTGACGGGCCCAAAGAGAAATGGGTCAACATTTTTTTGGACGATGAAATTTAAAGTTTTTTTTTTTGGGTCTAGTGGCTGGGGGAAATTTGTCAAATGAAACCCCCAAACACGATTCAAGCCCCATACACTGTGAAGACAGTGAAAACATGGTTCCAACATCAGATATGGGATTTTTCCATACTCCCGGGGTTGGGCCTATTTTTTTCAACCAGGGATCATGGAATCTTTTTAATCATCAGAATCTTAAAAAGGTCATGCGCCTTATCTGAAGAGGACCTTGAAAGGGTTTTCCAACAAGACAACCCCCAAACACACCAAAATGTGCAACATCTTGGTTCCCGACCAACAAGATTGAAAGTATGGATGGCCAGCCCCAAACCCTGGGTCTTCATCCAATAAAAACCTGTGGGGTGACTAAAAAGCAGTTTCTTTGAGGCAAAACCAAAAATAAGAAAACTGTGGAATGTAGGCCAATCACCTGGGTGGAATATGTTCCAGGTGCCAGATTTTGTTGACTCCATCAACACAGATGTACACATTTCTCAGAAACAGTGCTTATACAACTAAATAAAAAAGGATTCAAAGGGAAAGCAAAATCTTTCAAACTTTTTTCATTTAATGGGAAAAATTTTTATTTTGTAAAGAAGAAAAAAAACACGCTATTTTTTTGAACAGCTAATCACTTTCTTCAAGTTTTTTTAGAGGAACAACACAAATTTGATATATTTTTTTTCTTTTTTTGATTTGAAAGAATGTTAGTTTCCCAATGCTTTTTGTGTGTATGGAAAAAAAGCATTAAAAGGATTTTTAAGCTTTATTCATTTTTTTTCAACACCTGCTAAAAATTTTAACACAACTGTATATATTAAAAATATCTCACAGAAGTGATACACCCCTAATGAAAATGTTCAAATTGGGCCCAAAGTGTCAATATTTTGGTGTGGCCATCTTTATTTTCTAACACTACGTGAACCCTCTGTGGGCATGGAGTTCACCATGCTTCACAGGTTGCCACGGGAGTCCCTCTCCTACTCCTCCATGACAACATCTTGGAGCTGGTGGATGTTAGAGACCTTGCGCTCCATCCACCTTCCTGTTTGAGGATGCCCATCACAGATGCTCAATAGTGTTTAGGTCTGAATACATGCTTGGCCAGTCCATTGCCTTTACCCTCAGCTTCTTTAGCAAGGCATTGGTCAGCTTGGAGAGTGTTTGGGTCATTCTCAATGTTGGAATACCTGCCCTGCCTGCCCTTTCCATAGAAGGGAGAGAATTAGGCTTCTGCTTCAGTATGTCACAGAGACCTGGGTGGGGGGCAAATTCCCATGGTTTCCCTCGAATGGAACTGTACTCCCGCGGGTAGCCGGCAAGCACTCATGCAGCCCCACACTATGACACTCCCCACCACCATGCTTGACTGTAGGCAAGATACACTTGTCGTTTGTCTCCTCACCTGCTGCCACCACACACGCTTTACCCCATCTAACCAAAAAGTTTATCTTGGTCTCACAATCACAGGACATGGGCCAGTAATCCCTGCCTTAGTCTGCTTGTCTCACAAACTGTTTTCAGGGTTTCTTGTCCATCTTTTGAAGAGGGTTCCTTCGGGACAACAGCCTCAAAACCAATTTGAGCAGTGTGCACATATGGTCTGAGCATTGACAGGTGACCCCCCCCCCCCTTTAAACCCTGCAGCAATGCGGGGCGCCTCACACGCCCTTTTTCCTAAAGACAACCTCTGGATAGGATCTGGCACATCACTCAATTTCTTTGGCCCGCCCATGTCGAGCCTTTTTCGATTGGAACCTGCCTGTTAAACCACTGTATTGTCTTGGCCACCGGCGCGCCATTTCGGGGTTTTGGGCAATCTTTTTATACCTGGGCCCATCTTTTGAAAATCAACAATTTTTTTTTTTCAGACCTCAAGAGTTCTTTCCCATGAGGTCCATGTTGAACTTCCAGTGACCATATGAAAAGTGAGAGAAATAACACCAAATTTAAAACACACCGCTCTCCATTCAAAACTGAGCCCCTTGTAACACAAAACGGCCCCAAAAGACACCGGGGAGGGAAAAGGGCTAAATGGCCAATTTGGACATTTTCACTTAGGGGGTTATTACTTTTTTGCCAGGGTTTAGACATTAAAGGCTGTGTGTTGATTATTTTGAGCGGCAGCAAATTTTATTTACAAGCGTACACTCACTACTTTACATTGAAAATTTTCTTCAGTTTTGTAAATTTAAAAAGAAATAAAAAATTTTACAAAAATGTGGGGGGGTTCCCTCACGTCGGGGAGATACTGGATTAAAAATATAATATATAATATATTTAAATAAAATTTTAATAAAAAATAAATGTAGGTTTGTGCCCATGGTTTTAAAAGTGTAAAATAATTTTTTAATACCATGGGGAATACGCCCAAAAAAATGGGAAGGCTGGCTTGTTTCTGGTTGCCAATGATTGATGGTTTGTCACACAACGGCGGAAAACTTCACCCAACCCCCGCCTTGCATGGCAAATTTCAATAGAGGAATGCCATGCACCTTCTTCACACTGCTAGAAACAAGATCGGGGGGTGCATCACGACCGGGTGTTAGGGCCAAATGGGAGAGGGCTTCTCTTAGCTAATTTCCCAGACTCCCCTGGTAAATGGGACAGAAGGAGTCAGCCCAAAGTACAGGCCCCGAGGAGTGTTTGTCAGAGGTACCCCCCAAACACACTGATGCACGGGAACGGTGTCTGAACGGGTGCACCCGTGAGGGTACGCATAGCATAGCAAGGACCACAGAGAGTTTGGTTTCAAAGCTGGGGGTCAATGCCAGGGGAGATTGGGAGCAGAGTAGTCAATGGGAAGCCGGGCAACACGGGGAACAGTGGGGATACTATTACCAAGCCGAGGTCAGGTCAGGAGAGCAGATGAGAATATCCATTACCCAAAGCCAGGGGTCAGATCAGGAGTCAGGCAGAAAAACAGGTCCAGAACAAGCCAAATCGGTAACGGGAGATCACAGTAAAAGGGGAACACGGAAAAAGGGTAGGGGACCAAGATAACCACAAATTGAGGAGTGGGGGTTTTCCTTATAAAAGCCACTAGCCCAAACTGAGCTAATTTGGGGTGAACACGCCAGAGGGCATCGGTTCCAGCTCGGTCGTCCCCAATGGCATATATTTCGCCAGCATGCTTTTCGGGGCCCATGAAAGGGTACGGCAGGAAGCCAGGTCCCGAGTACCTGCTGGGGACAAAACCTGGCAGGGGAGGCAGGTAGCCAAGCACCATTTCCCAAAAGTATGTCCAGTATGGCTTCAGATGCCCACACTCAAGATAACCCTTTTGCAAATAAAGGGGGTCCAGTAAAAATTTTTTTTTTTTTAAAAAGGAACACAAACGTTTTACGGGAAACATTTTATGTCAAATTGCAGGGCATAAGCTCACACCCGGGGGGTCTTTAAAAAAAAAAAAAAAAAGTTTGGGAACTCTTTTTTTAAAGTGAAGTATATACAAAATAATTTACTTAAAATTTTGCCTCCCCCCACACTTCTGCTGCAAACCATTTGTAAATGAGACAGTGTAATTACGTTTTTTTTATTTTTTTTTTTTTTTTTTATTTAAATATTTATTCATTTTCCAAAAAAATGTTAAAACATTTATTCTCATATAACAACAAACCATCATTATATCCCTTTCTACGGTATTCTCCTTAAAAACCACCCCCCTACCCAAAAAACAAGACCCCCACCCACCCTGAAAACCAACCCCTCCCCCCCCCCAAAAAAAAAAAAGAAACCACCCACTCTCATTTCTCCTTTTTCATCTTTCCTAAGTAAAGGGAACTTTCACATATCTCATTCTACGCTTCATGATTTCAACCTGGCACTATTCTTCCCATTTTCCCCACCTCCATAATATAACCCCCCTCTTACTTCTTGCTAAAATACAATTTCTCCTTCTACATATCTGAGTTCACTCTTTCCACCACTCCTCTTCTCTGGCGCGGTCTGACTATGCCAAAATTTAGGTATCAGACCCGTTTGCCTGCATTTAGATAACACCTTAATTCCTTTTAAAATTGTTCACTGATAGTTCTGAAGAAGACAACTTCTCTGGAACCGTTCACCTTTATCCCAGAGATTGTCCCAATTAAGCGAACCATTGTTTCTCCAAAATCCAGTGAATCTTTGGGCAATCCCACCAATGTGATATAACGTACCTATCTGTTCCACACCCCCGCAAGAACACTCTCGTGCATTCTCCCCACTCATCTTATATTTCAGCGTTCGTTGAAATGTAGCATCTTGTTAAACACTTGATAATTGAACCTCCCCCATCTTTTGGTTGTTTACGTTCTCATGTGTTAATTTATTTGATTTCTTTTTGGGTTTGTTCTTCATCTATCCTCTATTCCCAAAACCCTTCCTCATTTTACTATGTACAGTTGGCTTTATATGTGTATCTAACTCAGATGAGAATTTTATAACTTTTGGCCGTGCTCTTTTCCATCTCCACGTGATTCCAACAACCTCTAAAAACATGTCCAACCCTTTTTCCTCATCTAAAAGGGTTTTGGGGGAGACTCCCCACAAAATGTTTCAATTATTGAATCTCCACTCACTATCTTAAAAAAAAGTTCCCTTTTTTTCTTGTTTTCAAATCCTTAAGTTTTTCTCAATTCCTGCCCCCCATAAATCCCTCAGTTGAATATCCCCCTTTTTTAAAACCCAAATTTCCTGTGCCCCCCCCCAAGGGGGGCCCCCCCTCGCAAACAAATTTAAAAACCACAAAAATCTTGTGCAATTTACCCAAATCCTTTAAACATTTAAAGATAAACACCTGGTATCTTTTATCCTCTATATTGTCTGGGGACCCATATATTTTTACTCAAGTTAACTCCCTTAATTCATTTTTAATTTTAAACCCCCCTTTTTTTTCCTGGATTGTGGTCCATCCCTAAATTCTTTCAATAACTACTGCCTTTTAATACCTCTTAAATCTGGGGACTCCCAATCCTCCCCTTTTCTTTTTTTCTACTCACAAATCATAAAAAACCTAGGTTTTTTATTTTTCCATAATATCTTTTAACATCTTTTTAATTACCTTTAAAAAAAACCTCCGGAAGTCTAATTGGGGGCATCTGAAATTTATATTAAAGGGTTTTAGGGGACAATTACATTTTTTTTCAGATTTAGCCCCTATCCAAGACCCGGGTTACCTCCTCCTAATTTCTTTAGTTCCTCCTTAATCTCATTTAAAAAAGGGTATAATTTAATTAAAACAATTCAAAGAACATGAGTTTAACCCCTAGATATTTTATCTCTCTATCTTTCCCTAAAAAAAGGAAATTCTTTTGTTTTTTTTCTTTTTCGCACTTGGAAGATTTACAAAGACCAGTTTTTGTTGGGTTAACTTTCAAAATTTTATAACTCCCCATAAACCTTTAAAATCGCAAGGCCCCACCCCTTTTTCCCCAAGGTTTTCTGCTCCATGGCTGGGATCCATCTTGGTTTTTTGCAAAACATGGGGGAGCCTTTTATGCTTTCAGGCCTCTGCGGGCCATCCCCCAGGGGTGTGGGGTTTATCACATTTAAGCCTGTTTGCTGCACTTGCTCTTTGCATTTTGTCCTGTATATAGTGTTGTTGCAAGCCTTTTTCTACTCTCGTGGCTCTCCTGAAACTGACCCCCTTTGTCTAAGACTATTCCACCTTATCCCCTTACTGACCCCTTCAACCCGGGT
>CATNWA010002165.1:0-24287 GCA_951230385.1 Staurois parvus
ATTCTAAACATTGAACACTGAACTAACTGATAACACTGCATGAAACTTAATAATAACCTTATCCATAGTGAAAGTGTCCTGTACCCAATCCTTACAGTCCCTGCATAAAAGTCTTACAATACGAATATATGGGTTCTAATTACCCCACAAATATAATTTTCTATGTACAAGCTCTTTGTCCTTAGTCATTGTATTGCATGTTGGTGCATGTAGTCAGCTGCAGAATCAAATGCAGTGTGATAAAGACAGAAAAGACTGCATTCCCATTCTTTCTTGCCTGGTACAGTAGATTGCAATATTCCTTATGGTAATAGAATACATTCCTCCCACATTCCTCCCACATGAACAAGACCATATCAGTGTCACTGTAAAGCAGTTAAATGGCTGGGACATGATAATAAAGAATGTTCCTTCTTCTTTGGCATTTCCATTACAGTTTTAACTGGGTTAAAAACAATCACATTACCCGTACTGGGAACTTTCTTAACAGTGTTATTCTAATAATTATACAACATGAGCAAAGTAGAACAGTGTAATTTTGTGACATGTCTGCAAGAACAAATCATTAATCTTTACATTTTGGATGAAAGTGTTCACTGTACAACAATTGCTAGTGATTTGTATTGTCTCAAGGCTTCCAGCTACGCTTGCTAAGTTAGCAGCTTATAAAACATGACAATTGTTCTTGGTCACCTCTTTAAAAATGGATGCAGCAAAGCCTTAGAGTTTTGTGCAGCAGTTCCTGACAGCAAAAAAAGGGCTACGTCTTAGTGCACATAGACAACAATAGGGGTGGTGAAAACAGGAGGTTGATCTGCGTTTTTACTGCCTCCTGATCACCCACCTACAAAAAAAATTTCAGACCATGGCTGCAATGCTTTGTTTTGCAGTGTGGCAAACTTAATTCGCCATGTCATGTTTGGCAGGTGGTGATATTGAAGTCAATGAGGCCATGCCCTAACTGCATTCCAACTGCTTGGCAAACAGTTGCGGAATAGCATTTCAATACAAAATCCACCTTGGTATTGTAATAAAAAACAGGCATTCAGGATTTTACAGTAGTGCCTCCTAAACATCTGCAAAATGCCTCTCAACCACCTCCAAGAAGCAATCCACCATGTATGACACTTCAGAATTGTGATAAATTTAGCGATTGTGTGAATGAAGCTGCCATTACACGTTCCTCTATTAATTATATATTTATCTGAGCGATTGCTAGATGGATACCATTAGCAACATGTCAAGGGGAAAGGATTTGAAATCTGCACATAGAGGATCCCCGCAACCATAAGAGTAAGGTAGAATATACTGTGTAGCATAGAACTGAACCCCTAGATTATTTGTTTTCTTGGATTACTATTTAGGGCTCAAAGTGACATGGGAATGGGAGCTGCAATAGCTTTCGTCCAGGCCTTGCTATTGCACTAGGCTACTACTGCATAAACTTTGCTTTGACACTGTAATCTGATTTTATGGAATCCCCAGTTCTTGAGCCTACAAATGTGTAATCTTGCTCTGTGTTGGATTAAACTCTGTGGGGGCCCCTAGGCAGTCGAATCCTTGGGACCCCTGTCACAAGTTATCCTGCAGCCTTCTGTTGCTTTGTCTTACCTCCTTGCTGTTTGTGTTTCCTTCACATGTGTGTCTCTCTCTCTGCTCACCTATGGGCGTTGTCTGCTATTCCCTGGGTTTTATGTTCTTCTCTTTCATCACTTCCTGGCCCGCCTCCTTGTCTGCCTGTCTATTTAAGACCTGCTCAGTCTGTCCCACATTGCCTGAGCAACGTTTGTTGTCTGTGCTCCCCAGTGTTCTTCTAAGTATCCGTTCTAGTGTTTCTGTGTACCGACCCCGGCTTTGTCCCTGACTTCTCGCCTACATTGTCTACCTGTGTACCGACCCCGGCTTTGTCCCTGACTTCTCGCTTACATTGTCTACCTGTGTACCGACCCCGCCTTCGTTCCTGACTTTGCTCGTCTTCCGCCTGTCCCGACTTCGGCTTGTCTTCTGGATCTCCTAGTCTATTCCCATTGCACCCTGCTCCCGCTAGCGGTCTCTTCTACCACAGCAGGGTGTACCTGGGGGCCGCGACCTGGTTCCAGCCTGCTCCAAGTCCATCCCCACTATCAGGGGCTCTGGTGAACAAGCAGGCTGGGGCTTAGACTCCGCGCCCTGGGGAACCCAAAGCTGTGGATTAAGAGCTCACCACCACCGGTGCTGACACCCCCCCATTGCAGGTTTCTGCAAGTTTCTTGTGTGTTTGTACTCTAGTGGGATAACATTGAACTAAGCAGAAGCCGCTAGACGGAGATGACCATCACTACTATAAATGACACATATGTAGGTTGCACCAACATTTTTTACATACGTACAGCTGAAAGAAGATGAGTTTTTAAAAGACAAACTGTAATGTCTATGTTTTACGTACTTTAAAGTATATGTAAGCCCTTACCTTGTAAAACAACCTATTCAGTTTAAAATAGAAATGAAAAGCAAACATTTGTGTACAGATATAAAAAATACTATAAATACCTTTTTGTTTTTGTTGATTACATACCCTCTGTTCACAACTGCAAAAGGATCTTAGAGAGCTGGGGGTGGAGAAACAGCAAGACACTGGTCTTCCTAGTGAATGGTTGTGCAAGGGGGGCATGTCAGCACAAGCCTGATCGTTGGATTAACTCCCAGCACAACCAGAACACTGACCACATTGTGTTCCCATGGTTATTGTGGTCAGTTTTTAACAGGAAAGCAGAGTGACTGGCAGGAACACTAGAGATTTCATACAAAAGAAGCAAAACAAGGAGCACAGTATACGTCTTCAAACAAGTACATGGCACAACAGGCACATATAAGGAATATGAAATATTAGGTTTACATATTCTTTAAGTTGTTATTGCATACATTACATTAACACAGTATTTTTTCTATAGAGTCTTTAATGTAAGTTTTTGTTTCTTTGGTTTGGTTAATTTTTTCTATCTTTTGTAAACAATTTAAGAAAGCTTAATGGTAATCAAGTTAATATTATTTTGATTCATTTTTGCAGGGCCCTTAAGCAGCATGGGGCCAATAGGCCAGTGCCTAGTCTACCTTTGGTAATCTGGCACTGGTCCTGCTATTCTCCCCTCTATACTTTGTAGGTTATGTGAAAGAGAAGGAAATTCAACAGCAAACAGCGAAGAGCAGAGAGACTACAGTTCGGAGCCTTGTACGTTAAGAGCCTGTGGAATCTGCAAAAGCATAGGTGAGATATGCACAGGTGCGGACTGACCATTTGGAAACTCGGGCACTGCCCTAGGGCCCGGGGTTAGTAGGGGGCCCCATGAGGTGCCCCTGGTACCTTTTTCATAGGCTTTTTTGAGTTTGGGCAAGGACACAGGGGCCCCATGATCCCCTCTTGCCCGGGGGCCCCATGAGTTGTCAGTCTGCCCCTGGATATGCAGTATTATATTCCTTTTAGAGCTGGATTTTACACTAGGGGCCTGCACTATTTGACTATAGGCTCATACGTATGCTCATACTTTGTACCTCTAAAATCACTGCACCCCTTAATCCCCTTGGCTTCAAAGTTATCTATGTAATGCTGCTGTCCAGGCCTTCTGTGCATCAGTTTTGAAGCTACAAGACACAATGTGGTGATATGGCACAGGAGGCAGTGCTTACTGTTCAGACACCAGCCAGAGTGTCTGTACAATGCCTTCTTACTGCTACCCATGAGCCATGGCCGCTGGTCGGAAGACATCTGACTTAAGGTTTAACTAAAGGCAAAACTTTTTTTGTTAGTTTTGGACAGAGCAGAGAGGGATTAAAACACCTGTAAGAATGTTATTGCTATCTGTTTCCCTGGTAGGGAGATTGATGGTTGTCAGACAGAACAGGAGGCAATGGGGAATCTTCTCAACAGGGAAGCAGGGCAATAAAAGCAATTTTCCATCAGTGAGAATGGTTTGGAACCATTAGAACAATTTTACTCTACTAGCAATCAGACTGGAAAAGGCAGGTGTCAGGGATCCAGGTATGACCAGAAATGTGTGGACTGACACAGGGAAGTAACAAGCTTCAGGAATGATATAATAATATAATTTATTATTAGCTACCCAAATATACAACGCTCAGTAAATAAACCAACCTTCCACTAATCTTAGTATGTGCAGGAACATAGGCGCAGTCAGGGCTGGAGAGGTGGAAGGGTCAGGCCGGCCATATGGTTCTGTTAACGACCGTCTGGTGATACCCCTAGCAGTCCTCAGGACAGGCTTCCCCAGGGCGCGGAGTCTAAGTCCCAGTCTGCTTATTCACCAGGGCCCCTGATGGTGGGGATGAACTTGGAGCAGACAGGAACCAGGTCGCGGCCCCTGAGTACACCTGCTCGTGGTAGAGGGATCCGCCAGAGGTATATGCAGGTAGGAAGCCTGATGTGCAGAGGCAGAAGGTGTGAGAAGGGATGGCTGGATCCGTGCAGGATGGATGGATCGTCTGGGTAGCGTAAGGCATAGTCAGGCAGGGCAGGTCAGCAACATGTGGGCAGCGAGGTACCGAAGGAGCAGGCAGAGAATAATTAGGTTCACAAGCTGGGTTCAGGAACTCATGGGCAGCGCGGTACAAAGGATCAGGGAGAGAATGGTCAGGGTCACAAGCCGGGTTCAGTAACTGACGGGGAGCACGGTACAGAGGATCAGGCAGAATGATGGTCAGGCAAGCCAGGGGTTAAACAGGAGACAGTCAGCAGGGTAAGGAACAATGCAGAGTCGGCAAAAAAATCAGATAGGCAGAGGAACAGGAACACAGGATACAAGGTACAGGGGCATACACCAAGGCACTTATCACAGGCCTGGTCATTCCTTAAATACACCTCCTGCAATCAGCCCCAGGTGTTGGCTGACTGCAGGCGTGAGCTTCTGGCTGCTGAGAGCACCCGCTGGTCAGCCCTGGTACTGCACCCCACACGGCAGGTGAGTCCCACCACCAGTGCTGAGTCCATTCCTGACAGCAGGCAAGGAATAAGAGGCCATTTGGTGAAGTGTATGTACATATGCTGACAAGGGACATGCTGATTGAAGGAGAGAATATAGTGAGTAAAGGAATGACCTATTTAGTCTGCTACTACCCTTTACTGTCCAGTCAGAAAGATAAGGGTGTAGAGAAGACACTACTGTATTTCCTAGATTTCAGTGGTGTCCATACCTCCCAACTTTCTCAGATGGGAATGACAGACACCTGCTAGCAAAAGTATGTAGGCATAGAACACACCACCTGCCACGTTCACCTTAAAGAAACATTGTACAAAAAAAAATGTTAGGTTAAACTGATAAGTGCATTCTTATCACTACTATTCCTTTATATTGGTTTCTGAAGTTTACAAACGCAACAATTTAGAAACCGGATGAAAGGTTTAGCACTGCAAAACATTTTTTGATAGCTAAGTAGTGAATTTTATATACAACTATATAGATCAGACCAAAATGAGGGAAAAATGAGGAAGAATGAGGGACAGAGGGACTTTCTTCTAAATGAGGGACAGTCCATCGAAATGAGGGACAGTTGGGAGCTATGGTGGTGTCACCTACTTGTCTGTGCTGTATGCCAGGGGCAGAGGAAAATACGATGTTTTTTTACACTAGGTATATTTTATATCTAAAAACATCCATGTGCATGTAGCTTTAGACAGAGAGGAAAAAGACTGACCTTCTGTTAAGTTTTTGTTGCTGTCTCTTTCCCCATAGATTACTTTCACCTCTTTATGTATACTGTGACCCTTGTCAATGAGAAAGAAATGGGAAATCCAAGATTGTACTCAAAACAAAAGGTGAGGAGAAATCTTACAATGGGGACACCTGTTCCAGTGACAGCTGTTTAAGAGGGGAATACCTCTCATTTTGGGAGATTTCATCTAACTTTCTCTTGCATCTCTAAAACAAGACGTAAAGGGAAATTTCCCTAATGGTACACAGATAGTGAAACAATAGCCTGGGAAGGGTTTTTACCCTTACCTACTCTTTCCAAAATAAAAAAAAGTTCCAGGTTAAACAAGCTCTTAAAGAAGAAGCATAGTTAAAACTTTTTTGGCTTTAATTCTTCTTTGGATCAAAGGAGTGCAGTTAGTTCCCCACTCCTGTGACCCATTTTTCAACCAACAGCGGGCTGAAGCTCATTGTCAGTTGATGTCACAAAGCCAGTTTGTCATGTACCTGATGGGAGACTGAAATGTGTCACTATCCCTGACACATTGGAGTTGGAACAGAGGGAGTCTAGGGACAAGGGGACAAGAGCGCCAGTAGTTGTTGTTTGCAGCTCTTGCAGATGATGAACTTGGAAGACTGATGATCCTCTGACTCAGGCACAGTAGTAACAAGAAGAGCAGGTCTTGTAGATTGCCAGGCGTGCACCAGAGCAAGGCAGGTAGTGAGGGTAAGAGACAGGAGCAGTGTCACAGGGATAGCCAGGGTCATCAACAGTTGGGCAGCATGGTACAGAATCTGAAGGAAAGCCAAGGTCAGGAGCAGAGCCAAAGTCAGGAACCAGTATCAATCAGGAGAGCAATCAGAGTCGAGTCAGGAACAAGCCGGGTCAGCAACAAAGGAATCACACAGGAACAAGCAGGACACGGGGGAGCTGAAGACCAGTCAGCAACTAACATGGGCAGAGACACTCTTTAAATAGCCTGTCTTTGCCGTGCGTGTGTACGTGCGCGTGCACGATCGCGCATTTCTGCGTGCATGCGCACAATCGACCACTCTTCTCCGGACGTTCCTATGTGCATGCGCACTTCTATTCACAATTTGTCTTGCCGGAAATCCCTTACGTAGTCAAGGCTCTGAATAGATCCCGACCAAATGGTCGGGATCCATCTATAAGCCTGGACAGGCATCTAGCTCAGCCTCTCAGTAATCCGCAGAGAGTCTAGGTCAGCCCCTTCCACCCCTTCCACAGTCCAGCTCTCCAGTGAACTCTGAAGGGGCAGAGCAGAAAGCCAGAGACTGACAGTCATACCTCTCTGCTCAGAGCAGAGGGGGAGAACTGAACGATCAGTGGTGTTTGATCGCTCAGTTCTCAGTGCAGAGCTGGGGTGGACAGATGCAGCATCAGATTGATTCTGCATCCACTTAAGTGAGTATAATGGGGATTTTATCTAAAGCCCATACTTCTCTTTTAAGGGGGGAGGAAGTATCAGCTTTATCATCTTGCTTTACCACATGTCTTAAATTATGCATACCTTAATTTGACACACTGATTAAATAGAGAAGAAAAAAAGAAAATGGCATTCATATCAAAGAAATTACACCCTTGTAAATGAGATATAATTTTCAGTTCTTTTTTTTAACATAATGAAACATGAATAGTCAAACTAAGCGCCTGTTTACAAGAAGCTATCATTTTTCTCCTAAGCATAATTTACTTTAATTAACATGTTGCACAGTAGAATTTTGAGTATGCAAAATCCAATGGTGCATGTTAAGCAGGTCCCACTGTTCTGACCTCCATTTTTGTTCATGGTGCAAATGTCTACTGTGCCAGTTTTGCAGCAATTATCCACAGCTGACAAATCATTTTGGATGGTGTATAGTGATCCCCACTATAGTAAATGGTATTACCAGCATAGTAACTAAGTGATTTTAACATACAGTTTTTTTAGGGTTATTTTAAGTTTGTGGCAAAGTTGATTTTGGATAAAGAAGAAATTAAATCTTCTGTCAAGTTTGCGCTTATTGGGGAGATTTCCCTTCCTGTTATGGAAAATCTCTCCATGGGGAATGCAGACTCTGTGCTATGGACACAGCAAAACAGTGGGCTTGAATGACTAATGTAAAAAAATAGTAGTGATGCGCTTGCATTGCAGGCATGAACTTAATCTTTGAATCTACTTAACAAACCAAAGACTGATCAATATGGTGACTCAATTATACCGTACATATTAAACATCTAAAAACCTCTACTGTTTCCATAAAGTGCTCATGTCAAGTTTTGCCTAAAAAAATAAAATAAAAACTAATGGGACTTAAACAACAAAGCTCACTGAGCATTTAAATGTGTCTGACAATGAAGCCTGTCAAAAAGAATCATAGACCATGCAAGAGAGTCAACGCATGTACAAGTATTCAATCGTGGAACCTTCCAACCAGCATTTTATTCATTTGTATATGTATGTTTGCCATGGCCACGGAGAGTATAACTGTTCATGGCACTGTGATACCCTCAGCACCCCGTGTACTATCCCTTTTTAATGTTAGTACTGTTTTACAGTCTCAATTTATGATATCACTACACACTGAAAGAGGAATTGAATTGTTGTAGCTATGGCTGTAGAGGGCAAAGATCTAGTCAGCAGCATTGTCTATGGCCATTGTCTATGGCCTGGCTACAGTTTATCATTTATAGTTGTTTGTTCTGCACTGTGTCTTTGTGTGGAGGTGGACATCTTGGCAGAGGTAGACTTTGCATCCCCCAACAAGGAGAACAGTAAGAAGCAAAGCAGTGACACCATCTAATTTCACTCCCAATCTCTTGAGACTAGCAGTCAAATCAGCAGTACCTTAGACCTCATATAGCGGAACCGACCCACACTGCGCATGAGTACTACCGTTAGAATACCGCTTCCCGTCAGAACACCGATAACAGACACCACAGCCGACTATACAAGACTCGGCGACACCAGTCTGTCTGAACATGGAACTCTTTATTTTAACTGCCTCCCGCCTGCCATATAGTAATATGACAGATGCAAGGTGGTTTCTCTCGTTCTGGGAGGACGTCATTTGACGTCCTCCCATTCTAACCACGCATGCGCGGCTCCCGGAGCACGCAGTGCGGCGATCGGCGGTGCGCTGTGTCGGCTCAGTCATGTTATCAGCTGTGTCCAATCACAGCTGATCACATGTAAACAGGGAAATGCCAGTTATCAGCATTTCTCTCCCCACGAGCTGTCACACAGACAGCTAGCGAGGAGAGGAGAGCCAGTAATCGGCATTCCTCAGAGGGGACATGTACACAGATCATCAGAGCACTGATGATCAGTGTGCCCTGATGATCTGTGTAGCCCCAGCAGTGCCACCTGTCAGTGTCCTTCAGTGTCAGCTCTCAGTGCTCATCCATGCCACCTGCCAGTGCCCATCAGTGCCACATCAGTGCCACATTTCAGTGCCCATCAGTGCCACATCAATGCCACATATCAGTGCCCATCTGAGCTGCCTTTCAGTGTCACCCATCAGTGCCAGTCAGTACCACCTATCAATGCCAGTCAGTGCCACCTATCAGTGCTGCCAATCAGTGCCACCTATCAGTGCCAGTCAGTGCCACCTATCAGTGCCAGTCAGTGCCGCCTATCAGTTTGCATCAGTGCCGCCTATCAGTGCCCGTCAGTGCTGCCTATCAATGCCACCTAACAGTGCCAGTCAGTGCCACCTAACAGTGCCAGTCAGTGCCGCCCTATCAGTGACAGTCAGTGCCGCCTATCAGTGCCACCTATCAGTGCCGCCTATCAGTGCCATATATGAGTGCTGCTTGTCAGTGCCCATCAGTGATGCCTGTCAATGCACATCAGTGCCACCTACCAGTGACTCCTCATAAGTGCCCAGCAGTGCCACCTGTCAGTGTCCTTCAGTGTCAGCTCTCAGTGCTCATCCATGCCACCTGCCAGTGCCCATCAGTGCCACATCAGTGCCACATTTCAGTGCCCATCAGTGCCACATCAATGCCACATATCAGTGCCCATCTGAGCTGCCTTTCAGTGTCACCCATCAGTGCCAGTCAGTACCACCTATCAATGCCAGTCAGTGCCACCTATCAGTGCTGCCAATCAGTGCCACCTATCAGTGCCAGTCAGTGCCACCTATCAGTGCCAGTCAGTGCCGCCTATCAGTTTGCATCAGTGCCGCCTATCAGTGCCCGTCAGTGCTGCCTATCAATGCCACCTAACAGTGCCAGTCAGTGCCACCTAACAGTGCCAGTCAGTGCCGCCTATCAGTGACAGTCAGTGCCGCCTATCAGTGCCACCTATCAGTGCCGCCTATCAGTGCCATATATGAGTGCTGCTTGTCAGTGCCCATCAGTGATGCCTGTCAATGCACATCAGTGCCACCTACCAGTGACTCCTCATAAGTGCCCATCAGTGCCACCTATCAGTGTCCATCAGTGCAGCCTAGCAGTGCCCACCAGTGCAGCCTCATTAGCACACATCAGTGAAGGAGAAAAATCACTTATTTACAAAATTTTATAACAAAAACTAAGAAAAAAGGTTTTTTTTTTTCCAAAATGTTCAGTGGTTTTTGGTGGTTTGTTTAAGAAAAAATATTAAATACCACCAAAATAAAGCTCTATCTGTCACAAAAAAATTATAAAAATGTCATACAGTGTTGCATGACCATGCAATTGTCATTTAAAGTGCAACAGCGCTGAAAGCTGGAAATTGGCCTGGGCAGGAAGGGGATATACAGTAAGTGCTCTGTAGGCTAGTGGTTAAACTCAAATGGGCTTTTTATACAATACACACTGAGACTGATCACATGATCATATGCAAAGGCAGCTATATACAGAAATAGACTTAACACTCTAAACAGTAAGGTAATTATGTTAGCTAGCTGGGTGACCTAAACAAAAAGTGAATGGGAATTCACACCTAGACAATGGATTGATGAATTAGGATCTCACTACAGAGCAGGCGGTCCGGCTCCGGCACTGGAGTAGAGGAGAGACCAGCGTAATCAGCTCTTTCAATTCACATATCTAGTTCAGAATCAACAACCAGGAATAGTCTTCATATGGCTGATAAATATTACTGTCCCATTTGAAGTAATTCCAACTGCATTCTTAGCGTCCATTAGTCACTCTGTGCCCCTAAGAGACACAGGGTGACTTGCACATAAGAGGGATATGGGGAGCTCCCAGCCTCTGCAAAGTAAACTGGGTTTCATGAGCCCCCAACCCAAAGTGACTCCCGTCAAAACTCACACTGCTGATATATAGCTATGAGGCTGTAGGCATAGAAATGCCTAGCCACCCTCACATACCGGGAAGTACACTGCCATTTTTAAAAGGGTAACTACATTTTTGTGGGAAAAAAAGCAAATGAAAAAATTAATATAGCATACACAACTGTGACACAAGTGAAAATTTAATGTAATGTTATTATAATTACAGTTCTTTTTCAATTTGTAGCCACTTTAATTTTCTGTAAAATGCAATGCAGTATGGCAACCTGGAGGTGTTCTGTATACAGATGGTATACAGAACACCTCCAGAAATATCATTTTCTGCTTGAGTGTGTGCCTCACTGATGTTCCTAGTCTGCACTAAGATACAAATTAGATTTTGGGCAAATATTTGATAAATTCAGGAACATCTAAAGTTTGAAATTTCCAGACCTGAAATG
Source organism: Staurois parvus (assembly GCA_951230385.1). Classification (NCBI taxonomy): domain Eukaryota; kingdom Metazoa; phylum Chordata; class Amphibia; order Anura; family Ranidae; genus Staurois; species Staurois parvus. The sequence continues at coordinate 11,366 of CATNWA010002165.1, forward strand.
ACATCAGTCAATGGTAATCCAAACCATTCTCCATAAAAAGCCATGCATTACAAAGCAGGAAAGGAGGAAACATTTTGAAAAATGGATTGTGGAGATCTCAGGGTCTCTATCTGGCAAGATAATACCATGATGCTGATAAAAAATTGAAACCCAGGAGAAATCTGCCCAAAAACCACTAGAAGTTCCAAGCAACCTCTGAAGTCACTCTTGTGTTAAAGTGTTACTAAACCCACACAGTAAAATCAGTCTGTATATGCAGTAAAGCATGCTTGTTACACTCACTGGGGATCCAAAGGGGTTAATCCTCTGTGTAAAAACTCTGTTTCATCCTGACTTCTCTGATCCTCCCCATCTTCTAGTGTCCTCCTCTTATCTCCTGATAAGACATATCGTGTGGAGACACTCTGCGCGTGCTCAATTTGGTGTATATTGCTAAAGAGGTTTTTTTTTTTCTTGAGGGAGAGCAGGTGACCAGCACAGGGTCAATCAGCACTGTCCAGACAGAGGTCAGGGGTTCTGCATTCTTCGAGAACAAAATGAGAACTTCTCCTACAAGCTTTAACATGTGCTCGACTAGACACTTATAGAAGTCACAAAACCGCTATATACTGCTGATGAGAAACGGTATTTAGCAGTTTATATTTACTAAAATAATTTAATTTCCATGTTGTGTGTACTGTGGGAGACCAGATATAGTGAATGCAGGGTCCTGGGTTTAGTAACACTTTAACCTTTGTTGGTAAAAAGGTATCCCATTGGATTTTGATTTTGGGAGGGGAAGTTTTGGCATGCTATCAATCATCTGCCCACCCCCCATTCAGAGATCCTGTGCCAGTCATAGAAGCTCTAGTACAGCGTCTATGAATGGCAGATCAGGCAGGAAAGAGCAGGCATAGTCGAGCCCTCTTGGCAAGAGCTCCTGTCAACCACTTACTGTATTAACCCCCATTGCACTAGAAGATTACAGCAGCAAGGGTGGGGGGAATGGGAATAGGACACAGCAAAATGTCTCCTAAAACACAAAGAATCAGCACAAGGGATACATCACACTAAATGTAAGTTATGTCCCCTATGCTATTTTTGCTGTTTTTAATGTAGGCTTAACTTTAGGCTATAAAGCATAATCACAGCATAAGTATAATCATAAGCATAGTAATTGCCCAGTGTAGAATATGGAGGAACTGTTGGATTGTACAGCTATTCAAAATACTGGTAGGATATCATACAGTGAGTGAAATCTGTTACTGCTATCACCATCGCCCCCACTATTGAAGTTTCTCTCTAGCCTGGTAGATTCATTGGCCCCTATGAAAGTTATTCGTACCTTACTCACTCTGCTTTTCTTTTTTGCTAGGAAGCAGATTATCTTTTCTTAGAAGCATTAGCTTGGAAGGCTTAGAAGACCTTGGTTAATAAACCGCTTCCCTTCTATAAAGCCACCCATGCCCATAGGAGAATGCCTCCTAAATTCGACAAATGTTGGGGGGTGCTGAGTTAGCCCTACCTCTACGGTGTCAGATTAATTACCCCCAAATATTTCTTATATGTACTGTATGTACATATGTCAGGTTGTATCCCTTGCCCTTTGATTTATCTTGTGGGCAATTTTCTGCATTATTTTTCCAATGCTCCTGTATGACTTCCCTTTAACCACTTCAATACCGTGCACTTTCACCTCCTTCCTGCCCAGGCCAATTGTCAGCTTTTAGTGCTGTCGCACTTTGAATTAAAATTGCAGAAGCATGCAAAATTGTACCCATATGAAATTTGTATCTTTTTTTAGTCAGATAGAGCTTTCTTTTTGTGGTATTTAAAAACATTTTTATTAGTTTCTGTTATAAAATTTTGCAAATAAGCAATTGTTCTTCACTGATAGGCTGCACTGATGGGCACCAATGAGGCTGCACTGATGGCCACTGATGAGGCTGCACTGATGGCCACTGATGAGGCTGCACTGATAGGCACTGATGAGGCACACTGATGGGCACTGATAAGCTGCACTGATGGGCATTGACGAGGAGGCATTGATGAGGCAGCACTGATGAGGCAGCACTGATGAGGCAACACTGATGTGCACTGATAGGCTGTTACTGATGGGCACTGACGAGGAGGCACTGATGAGGCAACACTAATGGGCACTGATAAGCCGATACTGATGGGCACTGATAGGCAGCACTGACAGGCACTGATAAGATAAGCTGCAGTGATGGGGCTGAATAATCTAACAGCCTTGACGAGTATCGTCTGTCCTTTTCTCACACAGACACAGTGTGTGAGGAAAAGACTGCCAATAACTGGCAAGTCTGTTTACATGGCCACTGAGTGTGCTCAATGCACGCCCTAGGAGGGTACAGGGGGCCGTCAATGGACGCCCTCCCAGAACTACAGAGCCACGCTGTAGCCATCTTTTGGCTATAGCACTGTACTAAAGTGTTTAAATAGGGAGTTGCTCAGATCTCTTATGTGATTATCTCTGTAATCCCATTGGTTTGCATGAGGTTTTAGCGTACCCTTTCACATATCTGTTCCTAGATTGTAAGCTCGAACCCCTCGTGTATTGTTTTGTTACTGTCTTGTCTCATGTTCTGTCCCCCTTGTTACTGTACAGTGCTGAGCATACCCTTTGGCGCTATATAAATACTGTGTAATAATAATAATTATTATACATCCTGTTTTTATACCTGTGTTCAATCGTAGCCACTGGTGCTATTGTAATATGCAAGTGCTTGTTCTGACTGTCTGTTGGGTTGCTTTGTACCTTATTACAGTTTAAAGCAATAATAAGATAAATAAATTTCCAAAAAAAGAATATGGAAGAAGTGAAATAAACTTTTTTTCTAATTGAAAAGAAATCGTGTTGTGTCTGCTTAGAAGTGTTAGCCAGTGTTAGGCTTTAATTTGTTTATTGCTTGCTTAACCACTTGCCCTCCACAGGATTTATCCCCCTACCTGACCAGGCCATTTTTTGTGATACGGCGCTGTGTTACTTTAACTGACAATTGCATGGTCATGCAACGCTGCGCCCAGATGAAATTTACGTCCTTTTTTTCCCCATGAATGGAGCTTTCTTTCGGTGATATTTTATTGCCTGTGCATTTTTAATTTTTTGCGCTATAAGCAAAATAAAAAAAAAAAACCGACAAATTTGAGAAAAAAAACAATATTATGGACTTTTTGCTATTAAACATGTCCAGTAAAAAAATGTAAAAAATCAAAGTTCGTCATAAATTTAGGCCAAAACGTATTCTGCTAACATGTCTTTGCTAAAAAAAAAAATCCCAATACATGTAAATTAATTGGTTTACGTGAAAGTTATAGCGTTTACAAATGGAGGTATAGATACTGGGATTTTTTTTATTTTTTCCTACTAGCAATTACATCGATTTTAACGGGACTGCGGCGGGCATTCTGACACTGGGGGGGAGCTAACTTGGTGTCACATGCATCCCCAGTGATACCAATACAGTGATCAGTGCCATAAAACAGCACTGACACTGTACTAATGGCACTGGGCAGGAAGGGGTTAATGTGAGAGGCAATCAAAGGGTTAACTGTGTGCTGGGATTGTTTTACTAGGGGCGGGGGGTGTGTGTGCTTCACTGTAAACACACTGATCGGGATGGGCTGTGCTGTGCGCCCAAGGTGATTGTCGGTAATCACCGGGCGCCGGCGGGTAATCACCGGCCGGGGGACCCGGTGATTGACATCCACAGCCACGAATGGCAGCGTGTGCCTCCTACCCTGGAAATGCTAAATCACGTATATATACGTGATTTTTCACACCCGTGCCTCCGTGTAGCAGTATATCTGCTATACGGCGGCGAGTAAGCAGTTAAAATCTATTTGAGACAACACGTCCATCTAAGTCTACCCTGTCTACAGAGTGACAACACTGCTGTGCAATTTCACTGCAGAAAAGGGTGCACTGTGACTCTGTTACAGGAAGTGGAAAAGTCAAAAACAAATCCATTGGTGGGTTTACCAGGTAATACAATTATGTTACAGGAGGATGCTAAAAAAAATTCAGTTTTAATGTGTTTCTATTAGTAGTTAGTCGTATGCATAAAAAGAATATAAGTGCAGCGCTAAAATATAAATAGTCCTGCTATGTATATACCATATGACTAATGCATAAGATTACAGTCCGTAATAAATATATAAAGAGCTCAAGGTGATTTCAATATTCCCAAATTCATCACTTTCTAAGATTTGGTGAGAGGCAGGATATGGATAAAATGCGCACTCACCGGACGCGCAAAGGTATTGCACAGTGTATAAATAAATGGAGGTCTGCCAGGGATCCCTCAGGATGGAATTGGAGTCAGCCCAGGATGAATGGTATCGTCCAGGTGGAAATTCAAGCGGAAGTCCACTTTAAGGACACGGGTGCAGCCCTCTTCAATATAATTGGGATAGTCACCAGGGAGCTATGGGGGATTTAAAATGCTCAGATTGCAGACAAAGATGGAAATATCCCATAGTGTAGCATTTTCACAAAATATTTAATGTAGGATAAGTAAAATCAATTAATACCTTTGCGCATCTAGTGAGTGTGCATTTTATCCATATCCTGCCTCTCACCAAATCTTAGAAAGTGATGAAATTTGGGAATATTGAAAGTCACCTTGAGCTCTTTATATATTTATTACAGACTGTAATCTTATGCATGATCATATGGTATATACATATCAGGACTATTTATATTTTAGTCATTGCACTTATATTCTTTTATGTCCTTTTGAAGGTTTTTTATGGTTTCCTTTATGTGCATAGCTGCTTTTTTTATGTTGAGCGCTCGCTGAGTCTTTTTATTTTTTTCAAGTTAGTCATATGCAACTGGACTTGTTCTGTAATTGTTGAGGAAGTTTGGAAGCTTGTCCAAGTCAATTCTTCAGTTTCTAATTAGTGTCAGGAAAATCCCCCAACATTTATACCCTGATCCAATTACTATGGAAAGCCAGGTGTAATTGTGTAAGGAGAGGATGGAAAATGTGAAATTATGGAACCAACCTGTATTAGTTACATAATCCCATCCTTGGTGTCAGGAAGGCTTCATAAATGTTTCATGCAAAATACTGTCATTAAAACATATCCTCTAATGGGACTTTAAGAGGGCAACTAAAATAATTTAATTTAATAATAAAAAAAAATCAATTAATACTGTCTTACATCAATGTGTTACTGTCAACGTTTCGCCATTATAGATTTAATCACTGCAGATTCTATGTCATTGTAATAAAGTTTACTTTTTTATTTAGAAAATTCTTTTTGTTTTCCCTTAAAGTCCCATTAGAGATAATGACAGTTTTTTTGGAATATGGAATAAATCAGGGATGTTGGCAACTGAACACCCACAACTGAGTTTACTAACTTATTTCTGGCTTCATAACTGTTAATTCTTCGATTTACATGGTTGAAGGTGTGAAATTGTCTTCATTGCATTGCGAAGCACTGTGTAAAAAAGGTACATGTCCCAATGTTTTTGTCGAAACATGGATAAGTATTGATGATCAATTTGCTGTCTTGCTACTATTCTGTGGGATTTGGATCCTTTTTAAGTTTGTATTACCCATAGGGAACATTTTTTCCCACTATATGGGGTCTTCTCCTTTCCTTAGTTAGCAGTACGAGCAATGCTTGAGATGAATATTATGTAACTTTGAATAAATTTTAATCTAATACAATTTTATGAGCTTAACAAACTATATTTTTATCTGCAGCTAAGTCTCCATTGGTCAGAAAATAAGAGGATAATTGGGACTTGGAATGATAAATTATAATTTTATTTAGGTGCCAGTGCCAAGCTTTAGAATAAGAAGAGTGCCAACTGAGAAATAAGCTGATTCGGATGTGGTTAGATCATGTTATTGAACTGAATTTAATTAAAAAATTAAGAAATCTTTGGTATGTTTTGTGTATGGGGGGGATGAAATATCGAAAGTGTAAAACTCGCACAAATTGAAAATGCAAGAAACAAATGATTTGGCCCAAGGATCTCTTTGGTAAAGAGTAACACTGTGGGTTTGCTTTGGGTTGTCTAGAAAGTCTGCAACATACCTGTAATGGGGTTGATTTACTAAAGGCAATAGCTGTGCACTACAAGTGCACTGAAATTTGCAGTTGCTCTAGATCTAAGGGAATATGCAAGAAAAAAAAAAAAAATAAAATACAACAGCATTTCTGTTTGCACAGATGGATGAAAGAAATCAGTAGAGCTTTGCCTTATTTCAGAGCTTCCCCTTGGATGTAAAGCAACTGCACTTGCAGTGCACAGTACATTTACATAGTTACATAGTTAGTCTGCCTTAAAAAAGACAAAAGTCCATCCAGTTCAACAATTAAAAAAAGGAAAGTTATAATCCTATACCCACAATTGATCCAGAGGAAGGCAAAAAAACCAGCAAAGCATGATCCAGTTTTGCTCCTGCAGGGAAAAACACATTCCTTCCTGATTCCCTGAGAGGAAATCAGATATTCCCTGGATCACCTTTTTGGAGATTACATTTCCTTTTCCTCCAGATTTAAAGAGTGCCACCCTTGTCCTCTGTGGTGACCTCAGGTGAATACTTCTACACTGAGTTCATTATATGAACCACTGAATGTATTTATACATGTTGATCATATTTCCTGTCAAGGTCCTACCTTTCGCCAGAGGTTATGTTGCCTCCATGTGCTGGCATCCATCTTGGATTCTGCTGAGCATGGTGGGAATCTTTTATTGCCTTCAGGTCTCTGAGGTCCATCCCCCAGAGGGGTGTGGCTGAGTACATATAAGCCTGTAATCCCACATGCTCTTTGGCACTTGTGTCTTGTTTCTTGTCTTGCTACAGCTCTGTGTATTCGCTTCGTGACTCTTCTGTGTATGTTGACTCGGCTTGTGACTAGACCATTCTCTGTGTTTTTTCGCTTCGATCTTACCTTCCGTTTGCTGAACCCGCCGGGTGAACCTGCGATTCTCTGTCAACTGTTCTAATACCGTTTTTTGTCCTCGTTTTGTTGAGGTCGACACCGTTTTGCCTGACTACGTTATTGTCATTCTCACCAGCTACAACGCCATTGTCGGCGGCCCATTGACCGCAGCCGGTGGTCTCGGGGGCCGCGACCTGCTCCTGGCTGCGGTCAAGTCCATCCCACCATCAGGGCCCCTGGTGAAGGGCAGCCTGGGACTTAGACTCTCGCGCCCTGAGGACTCGGTCTGTTTTGTTGGTTGGTTGTCCGTCAGCCAGTGCGTTTCCCTGCCACTACCTACTTGTCCGTTCCTCGCCCTGCCCTGACATTTAACAAGTGCCAAGAACCCTGACGGTGCAGGTACGCCTTCGTTCCCAAAGTTGGTCGCCAGACGGATCAAAAGGACTCCTGTTGGATCAGTTTTTCTAGGCGTTGCAAAATCTGCTTTCACGCACCCCGCACCTTACTCCTGTGTTTTTAGGCCCGGGTTTTTTTTCCGGGGGGTCGCCCCCGGGTGCTGTTCCGCTTGTTGCGCCCCCCCCTGCGGCTGCTGAGGCACCCGTGCCCGTGGATGACTGGTTTTTGCCCCCTCCACAGCGTTTGGGGGTTGGGCCCAGTCATGTGTGGGTTTTTCAACCAGGTGGGGATTTACTTTGAATTAATCCCCCCCCCTTTTTCCCAAACTGAGGGTCAAAGGGGGGTTTTTCCCTTTAATACGCTACTCTCAAAAAAGGCCCTTGGGCCGGGGGCGAACCCCCTTAGGGGAGGGGAATGACCCAGTGATTAAAGGGGTTTTTTGGGTTTTGTCGATCCCTTTCCCATAGGGTATTGGGACTTTAGGCTCGCTCCCCCCGGTCCCAAGCTGCTCATGTTATGATAAAGGGTTTCACGGACCTTTTCCCCGGGTACCCGTAGATTTTTCGTTCCCTGGCAGCAGAGGGGGGTTTTGGGAAAAAAATTGAGGCTTGGTGGCTGCTTTTTTGGGGTCTTTCTGATGCATTGAAGGACAGATCGCAGCCAAGGAATTGCCGGTGGACTGGAAGCATTTTTCCCTTCTGACCCTGATTGATACCGGGGTCGGGGAAAAGGCCTTATAAAGGAACGTGCGGAGGCCTTCCAATCGACGGGCCCCTGCGTTTTCTGCCCCAACCCGTTCCCCCCTCTCCTCCCACGCCCCCTGGGGATAGATTTTTCTGGGGGTGACCCCATGAAAGCTGTGGTTTGTCCCCTTTCCCGGAGGGGGGGGCCGCTGGGGTCGGAGGGTCGCTGTCTGTACGGGTGGCCTTGGGGGGCATTTCGGCGCCCCTGCCCGGTCCGTGGGAAACCCCCTCGCACCTGAATCCTTCGGGGCAGTTTCGGGGTGGAGTCTCCTGCCCCAAAGCGTTCCGCAGAGTTTTAACCCCTGATCACCGTTGCCCTCTTTTTGGGCGGGGGGTCGGTAACCGGCCCCAGGCGTTTGGGTTTGTTTTCTGGGGCCGGCGGGTTGTTTAGGGGAAAACCTTTTTTGGGGCCCAGCACCCCTTTCCCCCGGGGCAGGCTGATTTTCCCCCATTGGTTCTTGAGGCGATGATGGGGGGCCCCCCTGAAAACCCCCGCGGTTACCCACGAACTTTGCCAGTTGAAGTAGCTTTGGGGGTTGTTCACAGGGTTTGGGGCCTGTTTCCAGGTGATTTTTTCCGATATTCGGGGGTTTTGGGGTTTACCCCTGGCCCCAGAGCACAACCAAAACCTTCAATTGGCAAACAGCCGGGATTCTCTCTTGGCTCCACAGTGTGGGGGGGGTGCACCCGGGGGGGCCGGGTTAAAAGGTTTTGTGTGCCCCCTTGGATCTGCTTCCCCAAGTTTAATGGGGGGTACCAGGAGTATTTGATAAGGAAGCGTTGGTCCCTTAAACCGGGCTCTTTCGTCCTTAGGGACTGCGCCATACCCTTGCAACCCGGTCCCAAATTTTCCCTGCGTGGCAGGGGGGAACCCCCTTCTGGGTTGCGGAGAAAAGGCCAGGAGGAGTATTTGAGATCCCCTTTTCCCGGGGCACTTTTGTAAGTCTACTTCCCCGCAGGAGGGGGCTTTTTCTTTGAAAAGGGAAGGGAAGGGTGGTGAATTGGGGCCCTTTTGCATTGATTATGGGGGTCTCAATCAAAAACCATAAGAATGCCTCCCCGTTTCCCTTGATTTTTTCTGGTTGTTTGCCGCCCTTTGGGGGGAAAAAGTTTTACCAAACTTGAACCTTAGGGCGGCGTCAATCTCGTCGGATCAAAACCGGGGGGTGAATGGAAGTTTGCGTTTTTAAACCCCCGAAAAACCCGGTCACACAATACCCGGTGATGCCCCTTTGGGTTTAAAAGCGCCCCAGTTTTTTAGGGAAATTTATAAATGAAAGTCCTTCGTGATTGTTGCAGCATTTCTGGTAGTTTTTCCTTTGGGTTACATCCCGGTTTTTCTTTTGCCCCCCATGGGTATATCCCGGGTGTCAAGCAGGGGTTTCAATGAATTTGTGAGAACGAAATTTTTTTAAACTTTAGAAGTGCAAAAATTTCCCTGGGTCCCAAAATTTTCCCTTTTTGGCTACATCATTTTGCGGGGGATTTTCCATTGGGCCCCCAGAAGGTTTCGGCGGTTTTTGCGTGGGCCCCGTCCCCAATTTGGGCTGGGGGCCCTTGCACTTTTTGGCTTTTTTCCCAATACTATCGGGAAATTATCAGGAATTTCCCCGCTGGCAAAGCCTCTCCCCAGACCCAACCCCCCAAGGGATAATTTCCCCACGATGGCCCTCCGAGGCCATCGTAGCTTTCCCCGGGGTCCCGAAATCCGCCCTTTGCTTGGCTCCAATTGTCCCCATCCCAATCCCGGATTTTCCCTTTTGTCCTTGAGGTTGAAAGCATCCCCAGACGGGAGTAGGGGCTCCCTTCTCAAGTCGGGGCGCCCCATGGGAAAAAAACCCCCCTATTCCCTGTGGGTTTACTCCAGGAAGCTTTCCCCTTTCAAAGTTTCCCAAATACCCGATTGGAGATAAAGGGAGTTGTTGGCCCAATTTATTTTGGGCTCCAAAGGGAAAGGAGGCACCCGTCGAGGGCTCCCCGGTTTTGGGCCCCATTTTTACCCCAAAAAATAAGAACCTGACTTATTTTCGGAGGCCAAAATTTACACCCCCTCAGGCCAGATGGGGCCCTTTTTTTTGTCGCGGTTAACTTGTGGTTTTCCTTTTTTGTTTCCAAGAAAAGTCAGGGCTGATGCATTTTTCGCGGAATACTTTGAGTTGTCCAGGGAGGGCTCTGAGAACCTCGGTATCCTCCGGACAGATCCTGGCTGCCATTCGCACCCGTTGAAAAACTCCCCTTTTGGGGGGGAGATTTTTTGGGGGCTCCAAAAATGACGTCCTTCCCCCCAGAGACCGGGGGGAAAATTTTTGTAGAGGGGTTGCGCAAACCCCTCGCTGCGTACCTACCCTAACTCCAAAAAATGTGGGGATTTGGGGGGGAACCATTGTTTTGGGGGGTCTCTCGGTTGTTTTGGGGGGCCAAAAATTTCCCTGCCGACATCGCCTTTATGTAGCGGCATGTTCGAATTTTGTGCCCCCGAATAAAACTCCCCCGGGATTTCCCTGGGTCCCTTTTGGGAACCCCTTCCCCCGGGGGGGTCCTGGTCACACCTGGGCATGGACTTTTTTGTAGAAACCCCCCGTGTCCGGGGTCCTCGGTCAATTTTCATGGTCGTCGATCGTTTTTTTTCCCAAAAAATTCCCTTGTTTTCCACTCAGGAAATTTCCAACCCCGCAAGAAAATGGCCACCCGGGCTTTTCCAGGGGGAATTTTTTTGCCGCATGGGTTGCCCAAGGGGAAATTTTCTCGGGGGCCGAGGGAGTCGTTTTGGTCCAGATTTGCGCGCCTTTCCCGCCCCCCAGTTTTTGGGGATTTGTCCCCTTCCCTTTTTTTCACCCACCCCCCCGCCCTCCCAAAGGGGGGGGGGAGCCCTTCCAATTTTTAGGGTTAGAAAAATTCCTTCGGTGTTATTCTCGGACCTCAGGACATTGGGGGATCTCCTGCCTTGGCCAGAGTTTTTCCAGGAATCAGCAGTCAACCCTCCTCCGGGATGCTCCCTTTTATGGCCAACAAAGGGTACCAACCCCCGGTTAAAAACCTGAGAGGTTCTCACCCCAGGACATTCCCGGTGTGGGAACCATCTTTCTGCCCCGGTTCTTCATGGGGGGGAGATCCAGAGGGGTTTGGGGGGATCGGGTCAGCGGGGCCAGAAGTTCCGGCTGGGTCGCAACGGTTGCCCCCTTTTTTTCATACCCGGGTCGGCGATGGGTGGGGTTGTCTACTCCCTAACCCCCAATTTTTCGGGTGGGCCCCCACCCAAAATACTCCCCCTTTTTTGTCGGTCCTTTTTGCATTTCCCCAAGGTAATCCGGTGGGCTATGCCCTTCCCCTGGGGGTCGGATCTCCAATTCTTTCATGTACACTGTTTTAAAAACCTTTTGATCTGCAATTGCTTCACAAATTCTGCCTGGCCCCTTTCCATTCGGTTGAAGGTCATGAGGGTAGAGGGGAAAACCCCGGTTTCCGGACTCCGATTGGTGGCGGTCGATTGCAGTTTCCCGGTTAAATTTGGGGCGGTTAAGGTCCCCAGGGGCGTTTTTGGGTTTTCCGGGAAAGTCCCTTTCTCCCGCCCCTTTCCGCGCTTTTTATACCTGCTTTCCTCAGAAACCCTTTTTTTGAGCCCCGGGGGGGAGGGGCCCCTTTAGGGGGAGGTATTGTCAAAAGGGCCCCACCTTTTCCCCGAGGTTATGTTGCCCCCATGTGGGGATTTTTTTTTTTTTTTTTTTTTTCCAACCTTTGGATTTTGCTGGGGATGGTGGGAATCTTTTATTTTCCCTTAGGTTTTTAGGTCCATCCCCCCGGGGGTATGGCCCGGTAAAATATAAACCGGGAAAACGCACATCCTTTTTCATTGTGTCTTGTGTTTTTTGTCTTGCTACGCTCTTTGGGAAAACCTCGTGAAATTTCGGTTTTTACTGGTTTTTGGGGCTGACCATTCTCTGGGTTTTCTTCGATTGGAACCCCTTCCCTTGCTAACCGGGGCCCCTGACCCTTTTTATTCTTGTCTTTTGTTCTGTAGTTTTGTCCGTTGTTGTGACCCCGGGTTTTCCCGATACGTTATTTTCATTCTCCCCAACGGTACAAGCCATTGGCAGCGGGGGATTACCGCAAACCCGGGGGGGTTGGGGGGCCCCGGGCCCCGGTTCCTGGTGCGTCAAGGGCCCCTCCCCACTATCAGGGGCCCGGTGAAGGGGAGTGGGACTTAGGGGCCGGCCCCGAGGGACTTCGGTCCCGTTGGTGGTTGTCCCTAGCCAGTGCGTTAAGCCAATAGACCTACCCCGTTTTCCCCAAACCCCGCCCCGACAATTTTAATCTCTTCTTCTCAAAAGAGAAACATTTAGTTTCCCCTAAACTTTTTCCCCATAGCTGAGTCCTCCATGCCCCTTATCATTTTGGTTTCCCCCTTTTTTTTGGGACTTTCCCCCAGTTTCCCCCAAAGTTCTTTTGTGAATTTGGGGGCCAAAAATGGTTCTTTTTTTTAATTTTTCCCCCCCCCCCCCGGATTGGGTAATTTTTAAAAAAGGGGGGGGGGGGAAAATGGGAAAGGGGGGGGGGGGGGGGGGGGGGGAAGAAATTTTTTGGGTTTATTTTTAATTGGGGGGATTTTGGGGGATTTTTAAAAAATGAGGTTGGGGGATTGTTTTAAAATTTTAAGGTGTGTTTTGGGGGGTTGATTTTAAAATTGGGGTTTAAAAATTGGGGGATACTTAAGTAAAAACGAAACCCCCCTTTTTGTACTTTTTTTCACAGAGTGGGCTTGGATGATGGGGGTTTGGTATATTTTACAGCTAGTGCAAAAATTGTGATTGGATGTTGTGGGTTTTTGGTAAAGGACGAGACATGCAAATGACCTAAAAGTAATGTACGGTGAACTT
>CATNWA010002166.1:0-24417 GCA_951230385.1 Staurois parvus
CCTTGACCCCCTGCCGGGGGATTTTCCCGGCGCAGGCGCGTTCCCACCGCCCTGTGCAGGGAAAGGGCACTAGATCCGGGGGGGGCCGGGCGTTTCGAGTTGGCGCATGCGCCAGTAGAAGCCGCGGCCGCCCGCTGGGCCCCAAATTGCCAGCGCAGGGCGGGTTATTTAAATGGCCTGAGCTGTCATTCAGGGGCCTTCTGGCCCTTCCCCTGCATCCTGTAAACCCTTGATAACCCTGTACCTTTGTAATTTTTGACCCGGATTGAAACCTGCCCTTGGGTTTTTTTTCCCCTATTTGCCCCTTGTTTGCCTGCCCTTCTCTCTTGAATCCCCCGATTGGATTTGGGCCTGCTTTTGCTGCCCGGGCGTGTGCCCAAACCATTTTTTTCCCCGGGCTATTTGAAATTTTGCCATCCTCTTGTTCCCGGGCCCCCGGCCCGTTTTGACCTTCCCTTCATCCATCCCCTTGCAGTGGGGTCTTCTGACCTCCTCACATAAAGACTTTCCCCGTGGGAGTTTTTGGGGCGCTTTTACCACTACCAGGGACGGACGCCCCGGGGTAGCCAGGACCTGGTCTCGGGGGGGGGCTCCAAGTCCTTTCCCACACCTCAGGGGCCCTGGGGGAAAAAAGCCCCCTGGGACTTAGTTTCCTGGGCCTGGGGGCGCCCCATTCGTGGAGTGCTAGGGGTACCGCCAGGAGGCCCCTTACAAAAGGAACTGACCCCCGCGGTCCGGGGGGAATTTCCCCTTTAGGCAAACCCCATGCAGGCAAAAAAATTTCTCCGGGAAAAAGGGACCGTGGCCAGTTCTTGCGTTTTGGGTTTAATTTCCTGATTTGGAATGCAAGGGCCCAAATTTTGGGGAAAACCCGGGATCGACAAATCATGAGGATGACCGTAGGGACCCCGAAACCGGGGGGGTTTTAAAATTAAAGCCCATCCCTAGGTGTGACCAAGGAGCTCCCCTTTGGGGAATTGGGTTGCGGGAATGACCCCAAAAGGGAGATGCCGTGGGGGATTATTCTGGGAAAGGGGAATCGAAAAATTCCCGTTTACTATGAGGAAATGTCGGCACGGGGGGGTTTTGGCCCCCGGGAAAAAGCGAGAGGACCCCAAACACGCGGGGTTTTTCCCGGATGCCCGGCATTTTTTTGGCGTTATGGTAGGTACGCAGCAGGGGGGGGGTGCGCAACCCCCTGGGGTACAAAACTTCCCCTCCGGTTTCCCCGGGGGGGGTGCATCAGTTGGGAGCCAAAAAATATTGCCCCCCAAAGGGGGGAGAGGTCGGGACGGGTTTCCCCCGAAGGGGCAGCCGGGATCTGTTTCGGGGAGGAAAATAACTGAGATTGGTTTTTTTTTTTTTCAGAGTCTTCCCTGGACAACTCAAAAGTTTTCCGTGATAAGCATCAGCCCTGACATTTTTGGGAAAACCGGGCCCAAATTTATAAAAACCAATAGTTGAACGGGAAAGAACAGAGCCCATCGGGGCCTGGCGGGGGTTTTAAATTTTTTTGGGCCCTTTCCGAAAGTTTAATTCGGGTTCCCTTATGTTTCGGTAAGGTTTGGGGAAACCGGAAACCCCCCCCCCGGGGGACCCCCTCGAGCAGGGGGTCTCCTTTCCTTGAGGCCAGAAGTTCCCAACAATTTCCCTATCCCCAATCTGGTAGTTGCATCTGCAGGGGAAAAGGGTTCCTGGAGTAGCCCCCAACGGGAAGTGGGGGTCCCTTCGGGCAAACCGACGTTGAGACAGGGGGCCTCCCCCCCGGGTCTGGAAACCCCAAACCAACGTTCCCAAAGGACGTAGGGAAATCCAGGATTGGGATGGGGGACAGTATCGGGGGCCAAAGGGAAGGCGGATTTTCAGACCCTTTCAAACGTTTAGAGGGCCCTGGTGGCCCCCCGTGAGGATTACTGCCCCTTTTGGGTTTTAGGTTTTGAGAGGGGCCCTTTTGCCAGGTGGAGAAATTTCCCGTTTGTATTTGGGGGAAAAACCCTTAAAACATGAATGGGAAAAGGGCCCCTTGGGACGGGGCCCAAATTGCGAACCCCAAAAAAACCTTTTTGAGGGCCCAGGGAAAAAAATCCTCGCAGAAATGATGTACCCAAAAAAAGGCAATTGAGACGAGGGAAATTTCCGCCCCTTTAAGTTTAAAAAAAGTTCGTTTTTCCGTAACGTTGCAGCACATTGGTTTTGAACCCTGGATATGGGACTCCAGGGGAGGGCAGATTTAAACCCAAAGGAAAGGTTCCTTTTTTTCCCCAAAAAAATTTCCCCCAAGCACTGCTGCAAAAAAGGGTCACGAAGGACATCATTTAAAATTCCTGAAAAAATTTGCGGGGCGTTACACAAACCGAAGGGACTTCACCGGTTTTTTTCGAAAGGGGAACGGTTTGGTGTTAAACGGGGTTTCACCCATCACCCCCCTTGTTTGATCCGTCAAAGGTTTTGAAAGCGCCCTAAGGTCAAATTTTTGGGTTTTAAAAGACTGTTGCCCCCTTAAGGCGGCGAATAATCTCGAAAAAATAAAGGGGAATCGGGTAGGCTTTCTTAGGGTGTTGGGTTTTAAAGGGCCCCCTTTTAATTTCCAATGCGGGGGCCCCAATTCACCACCCTTCTTCTTTCCCAAAAAAAAATTTCCCCGCCCCTGCGGGGGAAGAAAGACTTAGGGAATGTTCCCCCCGGGAAAAAGCGCGATCCCCCAACGAAATTCCTCCATGGCCTTATTCTCCGAAACCCAAGGAAAGGATTATACCCTGCCACGCGGGGGGTTTGGCACCGGGTTTGCAAGGATAGGGGCGCAGTCGTAAGGACGATGAGCAGGAAAAGGCACCGCGCGTTACCTTTTAAAAACCACGTCCTGGGGAAACCCCCCATAATCAGGGGGAAACGCAGAGCCCGAGGGGGGACACAAAAACCTTTTAAACCGGGCCCCACGGATCCCCCCCGGGCCCCACCCTGTGGTGACCACGAGAGAACCCTGGGCTTTTTTGCCAATTAAAGGTTGGTTTGTGCATCTGGAGCCGGGGGTTTCCCCCCAAAAACCCCCGAAGAGTGGGGCAGAAGAAATCCCCTTGGAAACGGGGCCAAAACCCCCTGTGGGACAGCCCCAATGTTTAATTCCCAAAACTGGCACATTTCGGTGGGAAACCTCCCGGTGGTTGCAGGGGCCTGCCAATCTATGCCCCGGAAACCCAAATGGGGTTAACCCGGGGCCTGCGGGGGGGAAGGGAAAGTGCTGGGCAGCAAACGGTGCCCAAATAAAACAACCCGCTGGCCCCAGAATCTCCCAAACGCTGGGGGGGTCACCGACCCCTCCCCCCAAAGAAAGGGGACAACGGGGGGTTCAGTGGCTTATCTCGGGGGAAAAGCCGGGGACGAGGGGGACTCCACCCAAAAAATCTGTCCCCGAAGGATCTCGGGTTTGCGAGCTTTTTCCCCGGAGGGGCCGGACGGGTGAAGTCCCGAAAGGGGGCCCAAACCAAGACCACAGAACGGGCCTGCGACCCCCCCGGACGCGAGGGGGCCCGCCCCCCCTCGGAAAGGCAAGAAAACCCCAGCTGCATGGGCTCAAAACCAGACAATCCACCCCCAAGGGGGGCGGTGGGGGAGAGGGGGGGAAAACGGGGGGGACAGAAAACGGGGTTTGCCAGTCGTTTGGGGAAGGCCCCCGCAGGCGTTCCTTGGGGTAGGCCCTCCCTGAGCCGGGTTTGTCAATCAGGTTTCGGGGAAAGAGATGGGGCTCCCCCAAACACCACAGGCATTTCCCCTTAGCTGAAAATCTCGCCCCCTTTCGTGTGTCAGAAAAAACCCAGGGGAAAAACGCAGAACCAAAAGCCTCATTTTTCCCAAACCGACCTCTCCCGCCAGGGTACGAAACTCTAGGGCGTACTCGGCCACGGCCATGAACCCTGATCCCATGGTCATGGGGAGTTTGGCCCCCCGGGGGAGGAACGGCCGGTCCCAATGGGAATCCCCTAGGGGAAGGGCACGCCCAAAAAAAACCCGGGAAAAAAATCTTGAAATAAACGGGGTCGTTCCCCTCCCAAAAGGGGGTTTTTGCCCGGGCCCAAAGGGCCTTGTTGAGAGTACTAAAATTTTGGGAAACAAAAACCTTTTGCCCTTTCTCAAAAGGGGAAAGGCGGTGGGGTATTAATTCAAAATAAAAACCCCCCGGGTTTGAGGAAGGGGCGCCACGGGACTCGGCTAAACCCCAAAGCGCTGTGGAGGGGGGCAGAGCCATTCATCCTTGGGTTGCCGTGATGCACCCACCGAGGTGGGGGACGCAATAGGGGGGGAAAGCGGGCGGGAGAGCCCACCGGAGTGAATTCCCGGGCCAAATTTTTGGACAGGAGCAAGGTGTCCAGTGCGTGCAAGCGAGTTTGCAGCCCCTTTGAGGGGAAACTGATCCAACGGGTTTGATTCTGTTGTTTGGGGAGTCTGGGGGAACTTGCATAGGGAGCGAAGGCGTGCCCGCACCGTCAGGGGTTTTATGGCACTTTGTGTAATGGTCAGGGCAGGAGCCGAGGAACGGAAGGCAGGCCTAACTATGTAATCGCACGGGCTGCCGACAACCACACCACAGTCCAAAGTCCCTCAGGGCGCGGAGTCTAAGTCCCAGGGTGCCCTTCACCAGGGCCCTGATGGTGGGGATGGACTTGACGCAGCCAAGGAACAGGTCGTGGCCACCGAGGACACCTTCAGCTGCGGTATTGGCCGCCGCCAATGGCGTGTAGCTGGTGGAAGAAAACAAAAGGAGTAGGTCAGACAAGACGGGGGGTCAACAACAAACAGGACAAAACTGTACAGGACAGCCAGACGAGAATCACGGTCACAAGCTGGGTTCAGCAAAAGAGGGTAAGATCAAAGGAGAATACAAAGAATAGTCAAAGTCCACAAGCCGAATCAGAATACCAGGAGAGTCTCGAGAGTCAGAAAGAGTAATAGTAACACAAAGACACAAGACACAAGTGCAAAGTGGGCATTGTGATTGACATTGGATCTACGTCAGGGGACATCTTTTTAATATTTGTTTTTAATAAAGGACTTGTCAAAGACTGTCTCCTGTCATTTTTTACTACACTTTTTTTTGTGAATGGGTACTGCATACTAATTCACAGATTTCGATAATCCTCTCACCTGCAGATCCCCTCAACCACCAGCCAGGGTTGTGGGGAAGAGGCCATTGTACCCATCAACATAGGGATACGTTACTCTGGTGGTGGGAACCCCCTCTGCCCCAAGGAACCCCCCATGTTGAGGGTATGTGGCCTGGTATGGTTCAGGAGGGGGGGCGCTCGCTCATCCCCCCTCTTTCCTGACCTACCAGGCTTCATGCTCGGATACAGGTCTAGTATGGATTTTGGGGGGTTCATTTAAAAAATGTTGGCATGGGGTTCACCTCAAAATCCATACCAGACCTGAAGGGCTTGGTATGGACGAGAGGGGGGATCCTATGGTGTTTTTTTTTTTTAAATTGAAGGGGAACCCCACTGACAGCTGAAACATTAAAGAATGTTTCACTACTAAAATACCATATGACTTAATAATAAAACTCATACAGTATTTTAGTAGCTGAGCGGTATCTTAGTGCATACTCAAATGCCTTAAGATACTGCTCAGTAAATTGTCCCTGTACCGAACAGGGGGGTGTTCGGCCCACCACTACTCTTAAACGATAAGTTCACCTTTCTACAAAAAAGTAATAAATGCACTTTTTTAGCATGTAAAAAAAAACCTGTATTTGTTTTCTGTGTTAGGAGCCTGAAAAGCATTGCACAAAGGGATCAGTCATGCCATGCCATGCAGGTTTCCTGCACACTGTCAGTGTATCTGCTTGCTCATACATCACGTACGGACAAGCTGATACTTGCTGACAGGAAGACTCAATGACCTACCACAGCTCTCCACAATGCCATGGTAGTTCATTGAGGACTACAAGCTGACAGCCGCTAAGGCTGTCGGGACTTGTAGTCCATTTATTCACAGAACACTGTGAATAAATGACGCAACTATGTGGGTGGAACCATGCTGTTCTTGAAATCTGAAAGCTCATACGGGTAACTTCTCCCTGTACTTCTGTCACAGGGAGGGGGGGTCAGCAGGCTGTGGCTAAAAACAGGTGGAACATGTGACATATTCCAAAATGTAAACGTACCCTTTAATGAACAAAACCACATTGCATTTTTTGGGGACAAGTCACTGGTATACACCAAGATATCACAAATGCGTGAAACTGCATCCTGTCACACTTCAAAAACTAAACCACTTTGAAAAATCTTTTCAAACACTAATATGCTCACAGCAGTCATTACTAAGTAGTCAACTTAGTAGTAGTAGCAGTCAACTTCATAATCGTAACAGCCTGTGATGAAGCAGATGAAGCAAAAGCATGAGCAGACTGCATTAAGAGGAAAGTAGCCATTAAAGCATATGCAGTCTAAGCCCAGGTATAGGCAAAAACACAAACTGCTCAAACTCATGCACAGGTGAAAACTTCCCAAGCTTATTCACAGGCAGATACACCAACTGTTCAGGAAGAAACACAAGCTCTCTAGATACAAACATGGGCAGAAGCAGGAGCTATCCAAGCCTGAGTGCTGGAATAGGCTGAAGCTGCCAAAACATGAGTGCAAGCAAAGGTGGAAGCTGCCCAGACATTAGTGCCAGCAGAAACAGAAACAGCTCATGCAGAAGCATAGCTTAATGTTCAGAAGCAAAGGAAGAGATGACCAGAAGGAAAGAAAGGAAGTAGCAGCCTTAACTAAGTTCAGAAATAGTTCATTACCCTATCTTGACAACCTCCAAAGACAGACCTTGCAGTTTGCCCTAAGCCAAAACAATGACAGCACAATTGCACTGAGCACTTTATATATACTGTACATTAATCTACAGTGCATTCACAGCAGGAGAAGCAGCAGAAACCAATTTCACAGGTCACCATGGTGCAATGGACACCTCTCTACCCCCCAAGTTACTAACATCTTATGCAGCAGCTCATGTACATATACCTTTCTGAGCCCAGCCCACCAAATTGCTTAAAACCTCCTGAAATGTATTACATGGTTCTTGAGACCCACACCACAAGACCTCTGAATGTCAAGCCTTCGCCTGGACTGAACCCATCTCTCATTTCATTATTTCCTCCAACACCTAAACCTCAGGTATTAAATATTGCCATATGTAGCAATGATGAAGGAGCATCTGTCACAGCAGACCTTGCTAAGTACATGACAAGCAGAGAACTTAATAATACTGGACCTTATGAAGTATGACAATCACCCAGAGATTAACAGGATCTGAAAGTTCACATTCAAGTCAGTGGTCTAGAACTTTAGCATCCCACCTATGCAAGAACCTAATCTACTGATCAGATGGTTCACATCTACCAAGTCTTAATTACCTAGACACGGCACATGGTGTAAACCCAGTTGTAGCAAAATTGCCATACAATATTTGGGAAAATGGGCAACAGTGGGTTCAAGGTATAAGGAGTAACATTAACACTCCTTTTCACCTTTCAATCACCTGCATGAAATTAATCAAAGACTTATACATATCTAATAATGATTCAAGCTTCCCAATTCTGTAATTAAGCATCCCTAACCTCTCAACAACAAGAAAAGGATACCTAACCTAACCAATAAAAATAAGGACTCTGGAAAGGTTTTCTCCATTGTAAAGACAGTAGATACACACACAATCAGCTGTGCAAATGAAGAAAGGTTAAAGAACCCAAACTCTTATTTTTTTCAACTACAATGAATACCACCATCTCAGAAGGTTAATGTTCAAGAGAAAAACACTTTGAAGAATGCAAAAAATTTCTTAGAAACCATGATATTTGCTGCAGATATTGTGCATCTACAGAGCACTTTGCCAGAGACTGAAAAGCTACAGTTACATGCTCAGACTGTGAATGAGAGACACCCATTACTCTTACACTGAGTACTCTTTAAATAGGACTCTTTATACACTTAACACCTTACAACCACATCAGATTATGCCATGAGAGCCATTATCAGTCACTTTTAACAATTATATATAAATAGAGTGGACTACATTATAAAGAACTTTCAGAGAAAACCAATGCCAAAATATGTTAGTTAAATGTGTTTCCTTGAGGGCAACCAAAGAAAGCCACCAGAAAGTATACTGCTTTAGACTACTAAATCAGTCAATAATTTGCCATTTTACAATTCGTTGACAGATTTAATGTCAATGCTGCACATACAGTATGTCATGGCATATTAAAAATAAAAAGAAGAATTGCCCTTGCTGCACAGTTCATTATTTCAGACATCAAAGGAAGTGAAGAAATTCATTTTCCTGCACTCACTGCAATCAAATGCCTAATGAAAGAGAGGAGATCCCTACACTAGAAGATGCATGCCATGGATTCTTTATTGATTTGACTGGTTGCATCCCACTACTTGACAACAATGTCAAAATCGTGCTTCTGCTGGGAAAAGACATCTGAAGAGTGCACAAAATACATGACACTTCATTGGATGTGTACATGTCTAAAACATTTGTTAAGAGAATTGAAAACACCCCTTTGAGCTCTCACAACAAATGCTAAAGGACATCAAAGAATCATCTTACTACAGTGTCTCTGAAACAACATCTCAAACTGCTACTCGATGCAACTGAAATTTCAACAGGTTGCCAGGAATCTACTAATACTGAAATTCGGAATAATCACACAGATATTCACCAGTCCGTAGCCCTTGCACTCAGTATACAGCACGAACCTCCCTGCTTATTAAATAACCCCCCAAAAAACTATTTACTAAACATCATACATAGAGTGCAGTCTTGTGGTCATCCCTATTTCGTCATTGACAAAAAAGGGGCATATACAGTATAAATTCAATAATCAAAACTAAAAACAGATATTTTATCACAAACAATTAAAGTGATTGTTATCCAATAAAGTGCAAAATGCAAACTCAAAATATCAACGTTCTGCTTGCTAAATATGTCCAGACAACACTCCTGGTGCAAATTCAAGCAAGAAATATCTTTCATAAAGTGCATATCCTTGATCACAATCCTTCTTCTTTTCTTCCACATTAAACCACTTGCCCTCTGTCAGATTTACCCCCCTTAACCACTTGCCTACCAGGCACTAATACCTCCTTTCTGCCCAGGCCAATTTTCAGCTTTCAACGCTGTCGACTTTGAATGATAATTGTGCGATCATGCAATACTGTACCCACATGACATTTTTAGCATTTTTTTTCACAAAAATAGAGCTTTATTTTTGTGGTATTTGATCACCTATGGGTTTTTAATTTTTTTATTTTTTTTATACAAACAAAAAAAAAAAACTGATATTTTTTTTCCGGTAATAAATTTATAGTAATGTCAAAGTTAGTATAAATTTAGGCCAAAATGTATTCTGCTACATGTCTTTGGTAAAAAAAACTTCTAATACATGTATATTAATTGGTTTGTGTAAAAGTTATAGCATCTACAAACTATGGTAAATCTATTGGAATTTACACATTTTTTACTTTCTGACTGCCTATCACTTTTCTTAAGGTGCTAAAATGCCAGGGCATTACAAAACCCCCCAAATGATCCTTTTTGGAAAGTAGACACCCCAAGCAATTTGCTGAGAGGCATGTTGAGTCCATGGAACATTTTATTTTTTGTCACAAATTTTTGGAAAATGACATTTTTCTTACACAAAGTTGTCACTTTGCCATGGGTGTATGTGGAATAACACCCCAAAGCACATTCAGCTACTTCTCTTGAGTATGGGGATACCACATGTGAGAGACTTTTTGGCAGCCTAACCACATACACACCCCCAAAATCCAATGACCACCTCCAGGCTTTTAAAGGGCATATTTTCTCATGTCACTACCTCACTACCTATCACAGTTTCGGAGGCCCTAAAATGTCAGGATAGTACAAACACCCCCCAAATGATCCCTTTTTGGACAGTAGACACCTCAAGGTATTTTATCAGAGGCATGGTGAGTATTTTCCAGATATAATTTTTTTCACTGGGTCTTAAAAAAGAATAAAAGAAAAAACACATTTTTCGTTTTCTCTTTCTTCATTTTCCAAAAAAACTTGTGGCGACAAATGAGATCTTCATATATTCACCATGCCTCTTAGCAAATACCTTAGAGTCATTTGGGGGGGGGGGCTTCTACTATCCTGGCATTTCATGGCCAACATTAAAAGCTTATGCTAGATATCATTCACTTTTCTAACTACTTAAAGAAGTAAGCTTGACTCGAACATTGGTCGTTCATGTGTTCTCTGAACAGTGCATTGTAATTGGTGAAAGCAATGCACCTGACCAAAGGCCAATCACAGCTCATGATGACATCACAAGGGGGAGGGTAACCCCTCCCCTTGTCACATCATCACAGTATTTAAGAACTTTCAGCTGTCAGACGGCTGGGAGTCAGCGTCAGGAGCGTAGCGGTTTTTTATTTTCTCTTTTTTGGGGTTGATGGTAGTGGCGAGCATTGTGATTGATGTTGGATCTACTTTGGGGGACATTTTTAAAATTTTTGTTTTTAATAAAGCACTTGTCAAAGACTGTCTTATATCATTTTATACACTACACTTTTTTTGTGAATGGGTACCAGGTACTTACTCATATAGGGGGGCGGGATCTTCCAGATTCCGATAAGCCTCCTGCCCGCAGACCCCCACAACCACCTGCAAGTGTGTTTTTACTGTCCTTTTATGTCCCTATCTCCCCCTTACTACGGCACCATCAGCTATCTACATGTAACCCAAAAGATGGAAAAGATCCCGAGTCAACAAGGAATACCCATCCTACACCCCCAATCGAGCCTAATCTATACTACAAGCACCCTAATACCTTTCTTCTCCAAGAGACTTCTGAGTCCCAATTCTCTCAAACAACAATCCTACCAATTATATATCTCGGGAAAACCCATAACAATGATTAATATTACGTCTCTTAATGTCAGAGGCCTAAACTCTCCCTTTAAGAGATTGCTGCTCTCCAAAGAAGCCCAGAAATCCCAAGCCGACATACTGTTTATACAAGAAATCCACTTTGCCACAGAAAAGACACCCAAACTACATCTCCACCGCTTCTCCCAATTATTTATAGCGTCCAACTCCAAGAAAAAGAATGGAGTCATAACAGCCATTAATGACTCTCTATCTTTCCGCACTATTTCAACAACAGCGGATCCACAAGGACTTTACTTTATCCTGGTTTGCCAGATAAACGACATAACCCATACCCTCGTGAATGTGTACGGCCCGAATAGCAAACAGATGCAATTTTATCGCAAGCTCCACAAAACAATCGATCACCTTAAACAAGGCAGACTCATCATTGGAGGAGATTTCAACATCATGGGCAACCCATCCAAAGATTCGTCTTCCAACAAAAAACCCACTAAGCTTAACTTTAACCAGTTTCTGCATAACCACGATTTATACGACATATGGAGATGCCAACACGGTACCAAGAGGGACTACACCTACTATTCCCCTCCTCACCTCTCATATTCAAGAATAGACATGTTCGTCACCGACAAATGGACATTACAACAAGTGACTTCATCCAACATTGGAACCATAACCTGGTCAGACCACGCTCCAATTAACATATCCTTGGACGATGACCAACGTTCAGCGATCCCGCCCATTTGGAGACTTAATTCCTCAATCTTGAAAACTCCTGAAAATCAGAAGCATATCCTAGAAGCTCACAATCTTTTTTTCACTACTAATGCCACTCCTGATATTTCTGTTACTACACTTTGGCAGGCATACAAGGCCTACATGAGAGGTATCCTCATACAACTAAACTCCCGTATTAATAGACAGCGATCCCAGAAAATTGACCAACTTTTGACTTCCATACACTTAAAAGAAGAGATTAATAAACGGAGTCCAAATCCCTCCACATCCGCAGCTATAAACATAGACAGAAATAAACTACGTTCTATTCTACTCCATGCTTATGACACTAATCTCCAAAAAACGAAGGCCAAATTCTATGCATTAGGCAATAAAGCGAATTCACTTCTTGCTAAAACCATCAAACAAAAGAGACTTAAAACTAAAATTGCCACAATTCAACATCCTACCACACACTCTCCCCTCACAAACCCGCAGGATATAGCAAACGCTTTCGCGTCTTATTACCAAAATCTCTATAACATAAAAGACGACCCAAATACGACTCAACCAACAGCTCTTTCCATTGAACAATTCCTACACACCACCAACCTCCCCTGCATCACTCAATCTCAACTCAAATCTCTTTCCGTGCCGATCTCATCCATGGAAATTGAAAAAACCATAAACGCCCTACCTTTAAACAAATCACCAGGGAACGATGGCTTCACCAACGAATTCTACAAAACATTCGCACCCAATCTTAAGTTACACCTAACTGCCCTGTACAATCATGTTGCTTCTAATGGGAAATTCCCCCCTAATATGCTACAGTCGATAATCACCACTATCCCGAAACCAGGCAAAGACCCCCAATTGGCCCAGAATTACAGACCAATCTCGCTGCTTAACACGGATATAAAAATATACGCCAAAATAATTGCCCAAAGATTGCTCCCATATTTGCCCACACTAATCCACCCAGACCAAGTGGGATTTATACCTGGTAGACAAGCTCCCGACGCTACCAGACGAATTGTATCACTGTTACATCATCTTGAATCTGGCACTCAACCTTCCCTTCTCCTATCACTAGATGCGGAAAAAGCATTTGACCGAATTCATTGGCAATTTATGACCCTTACACTCCAAAAATTTGGCATAACAGACTGGATGCTCTCTGCAATTCTATCTCTCTACTCCAACCCTTCTGCCAGAGTACTAACCAACGGTACACTCTCACAACCCTTCTTTATATCCAACGGAACCAGACAGGGTTGCCCTCTATCCCCCATAATCTTCGCCTTACTTATTGAACCACTAGCAACGAACCTCAGAAATGACCCCAAATTTACGGGAATTAAATTTCTTAAAAATGAACACAAAATTAGTCTCTTTGCGGATGACATTATTCTAATGATTACTAATCCATATAAGTCACTTCAAGCGATACGTGCGCACATCCACAACTATGCAGCGGTCTCATACTACAAACTTAACGAACCCAAATCGTCAATATTAAACCTGTATACACCCCTGTAACCCAAAGCCTTCTCTCTAAACATTTCCCTTTTACTTGGGAAAAATACAGCATCCCCTATTTAGGAATTAAACTTACCGCTACTACTAATCAACTTTACGCGGCTAATTTCAAACCTTTACTCAAAACTATTCCACGGGAACTCAAAAGCCTACGCACAACTACTTTGTCATCACTAGGCAGAACAGCAACTATAAAAATGTGCATACTACCCAAAATACTCTACGTTTTTCGTACACTCCCTATCCCAGCCCCTCACACCTTTTTTACTAAACTTCAAGCAATACTGAACAAATTTTTATGGAACTCGAAAAAGCCCAGATGTACTACAAACCTCCTAATACGTCCACCCTCCAGAGGCGGAGCTGGTCTTCCGCACCTAAGATCATACTACCAAGCCGTCCTATTAGACCAACTCTTCTTCTGGTGGCACCCCACCAAGGAAAAAATTTGGACTAATATGGAATCCTCCTTGTACCTACCTCATACTATAACAGATGTGTTATACATACCCCGAACGGCTCAAACTATATCTCTACATAAACATCCCTGCATACAAGCCTCCTTAACTGCCTGGCATGACTTCGTAACCTACAATAAACTTCATAAAGACAATTTACAAATCCCAATACCAATCTCATCGCTGTGCTTTATGATCCCTCACTTGAACCTAACAAAATGGGAAAATCTTGGCATACTCCATATCCAGGATATTTACACCACAGGCAAACTGGACTCCTTTTACACTATTCAAAAGAAATTCCACCTTCCTGATACTGACCAATTCACCTACATGCGCATAGCCCATTTACTTCACAATACAACTATACCACTCAAATTGGAAATCCCTGCAACTGCACACCACTTCTTCCATAGATCAACCTACCCAAAGAAAGGAATCTCAACTTTCTACTCACTCATAACCCTAACACAATTTCCCATGTATACTTCATCTTTAATCAACTGGGAAAAAAATCTTCTCCAACCAATTACTCCACATGCCTGGGAAAAAACATTCACCATCACTTTCAAAGCCTCGAAATGTTCCTCCCATTGGGAAACATTCTTGAAAATTCTTTACCAATGCTATCTAACCCCTGCTAAATTGTCCTTATACTACCCGCAACACTCGCAAAATTGCTGGAGACACTGTGGGGAAACCGGTTCGCTCCTTCACATACTCTGGACATGTAAGTCCCTCAAATCTTATTAGAACAAGGTCTTCCAAATAAATGTCCTCAATTACAGGAACACCAATAACCCCAAATCCCGCCCTAGCTCTCCTACACATAGGCATAGATAAATACCCTACGAACTCACGTACGATTATTATACACATGTTAGCAGCTGCAAAAACCAATATAACCAAACATTGGCGATCCATCACCACCCCTTCTATTGCTAGCCTTTATCTGACCTTAACACCCAATGTGAAATGGAGAGGAGAATAGCCCTTCATAATTCCTCTTACCATAAGTTCACAGTCCAATGGACTCGATGGTTAAAAAATCCCAACTGCTCAATAAACTGATTACTAAATATATACCTCTGCAAGGTGCTGTAAATGCTGTATCCCTGCTGACCTGGTGCCTTCTTCCCTTCCCTACCCCCCCCCCCTATAACCCTCCCCTACTTACACTTCACCAACCTCCAGCAAGGTTCACGAGACATCGAGCATACCTCTCATGTACATATCATAAAAACCTTTTGTTCCCCCAGCCAAATGGTGGGGCGTTTACACTCCTACTCTTCTCCTTTATACAGTCTCCCTCTCAAATGTGAACTTTCTCACTCCTACGCAAATGTTCCTATATAAATTTTTTTTTTTCTCTCTTTTGTCTTGGTTCTGTATGTTAAAATTGTTCAATAAAAATTATTTGAATATAAAAAAAAAAAAAAAATGGTGTAAGGGTTCCCCCTCAAAATCCATACCAGACCCAAAGGGCTTGGTATGGATGTCAGAGAAATGGACAAAATGTTATTACCCCATTATATCAAAAACATTCTATCCTTGCATGTTTGTTTATTGCTTTCCTTTTCATCAAATGCATTTGAAACTTACAGATACATGAAATATATATCAATAAACAATATATAACAATTAAAATGTAGTTTTAATGTTAATATAATGTAAGCAGAAATAAGTTCCGCACATCCATTGTGGAAAATATAACCTCAAAGACACCATATTTTTCCTCAGCAAATTAAGGTTTACCCAGAGGAGTTTCTTAATTAATACCTAGTTTTGATGTCACTCATGATTAAATGTATTAATTGTTTACTGTATTAAATGTAACAGTACTATATGCAGTCAGCAATCCACTAAGCTTTACAATATTGAAAAAAATCTATATTCTAAGGATTTGAAAACATGTCAGCCCACCTAAATTACATATTGATTAGGTTTAATTGCATTCCACCCATCAGTATTAGGTTTGAAAATTCATAAAAGAGAAATAATGTACTCTTTGTGGATGATTACTTCTGGGGCATTTAAATGAATTCCATCACTTAACCCTGAGTTTAGACACATTATTGAGCCCTTTTAATATAGCTGGTCAAAGTCCAATGCAGAAGGAAAACAGTTTATAGCTTTCACAAACAAATACGAAAAACAACAACAATATAAATTCATATAGATTTTCTTTTAGAAAAGAAAGAGCAAAGTTTGCATTAAAATGCACATCAATTTTCAGCTATTGCTGCAGCATTAATAAAGCAAAGGGTATTAATCTTTAAGTACATTCTCATTGTTTCTAAATAATATTGTGTAGGTTCTGTTGTGTCCTTTACGTATGAGAGCTGAAAAATAGTCATCAATGTCAATCTATTCTTATATAGTTTAAAGTGTATATCTGGTGAAAATAATAATCAATAAAAACATATTCAGCACATCCAATTTCCCCAAGTTTTGTCACTTTAAAAATGCTGCAAGTACAGAAAAATTCCAACTAATCTGACAGGTGTTCAGTAAGCTTCTAACTTACTATTTTTACTGCTCTGAAATCCCAAACAGTCTTTTTTAGCTCTGTACAGTTCTCTTTTTCTGTAGCATATTCTGAATTTTTAAAGGGTTAAAAACATGGTAAAATGTGTGCCCTTTTTTTTACTAGACACACGTTTACAGGACAGCCATATTATTTTAATTTTGATGGTGTAATGCAATAGATGTGGATCTTTTTTTCCACGTATAGCAATGCCTTACACCCGACTTTTGAGATGTAATTATGTAACAAGCCTCAAACATTATTAATAACTACAAATAAGGGGGTGCCATCATCCAAAATGACTATGAAATAGTTAAAGGGAAAACCCCAAGCAAAAAAGAAAGAATGGACTATCTCAGCACCCATTAACTTCAAAATAGTAAAAATAATATATTTTTATTAGTACAAAAAAATAAATTATATATATATATAATATCAAACATGTACATGGATTTATTCTAAAACCACATAAATTTAACAGCATGATCTAGCAAATTATAATTATTGTAACTCCACCCCCCTAAGAAGATATAATTGTGGGGGATCATGTTGACTCCTTTACATGTTTAGCAGAATTAATTAGCTTCTTCAAGAGGAAAAATCAAGAAGTACTCTGAAACAAAATCATAATAATCAAAATACAATATATCATGCAAAATGCATATGCATACAATATACAATGGTATATCAGGATCAACAAATAAATTACTTACCAATGTGAACTCATGCCGACAAGAGGCCAAACAAAGGCACCATCATACTTCCCCCACGGCAGTGCAAAATAATGGGCACAGATATCAGGTAAACCACCCATGAGATTAAAAAACATTAAGATAACCATATTAGGAAGAAAAGAAAAAAAAGTCTTAACCATACTAACCTTAAAATAAAATTGTAATAGTTAAGCCAGGAGGGAATCAGAGATACCAAAAACTTGGGGTCTGGTCATGACCCAAACCACAAAAAGACTACAGTCATGGAGTTAGAGTATCCATCTTAATTAATATAACTTTGGGTAGGACCACATGAACCTATGAAAATATAAAGAAAAATTCTAAGGAGGTATATATCCAGCCCAAATAGATCAGCCTACAAATCATCAATAATAAAAAATAAACAAGGGTGTTTCCATAGCATACAATCTTCCATGTTCAGTAAAGCTTAAATAGCATAATATTTGTATTCAAGGCCTCCCATATATAGAATCAAATAGGGCTATATACCAGTAGATAAGACTTTTGAGATATGTGTGTATAGTCCATTCAAATGGAAATAAAGGTTTCCACCCTTGTGAGAAATGGGGTGGAAAAAGAATGTGGCCTACATTTCTCAGCATGCTAAAAAAAAACCTGTTGGTTTGTAGCGTAATTTTAATCTGTTCTGACATAACCCAAAGGACTTTACTCTTTTATCCTGATAAAGGCAGAACATAAACCTCGTGAGACAACCAGTGACTAGGTTCTGTAGATGAAAAAAAAGGCTTTGATGTAACTTGTTTGTGCACTAAGAGGGGCCAAAGTGCCCCGGAAAGTGAGATAGGTGGTGCTGTGGTACAGGACAGGACGAACAGGAGTGGCACAGAGCAGGCCAATGTTAGCAATGAGTGGGCTGTGCAATTTTCAGTGAAGGACAAAAATTATGTAAGTGTAATTTACAGCTTACCCTTATCTTACCAAATGTTGCAAAGGAAAACTTTGTAGCGTTCTTCTTCAAAGTCAATGTCCAGCTCTTCAGGAACAATTATGAAAGGTGAGTGTTATCCTGTAGATGACTTTCCAAGACTCTTACCAGATTTCCAATCCACTTATGCCAAATGGATCCAATAAACTGCCAAAATTACTGGTGGTGCACTCATTTTGGTATATTCACACGTGAACACACTATAGATATGTTTGTTTTCATTTATTTATAAAATACTACACTATATGAGTTTCTTTTGGGTTTCACATGTGTTGAGTTGGTCAGAGCACCACCAGTGATAAAATACTCCACCCACCTCTTACAAAATAATCACATTAAAACTGCATATCATTCCATTCCAGGTAGGTCAGTGTTATACTGCAGATGACTTTCCGAGACTCTTACCAGATTTCCAATCCACTTATGACAAATGGGTCCAATAAACTGTCAAAATCACTGGTGGTGCACTTATGTTGGTATATTCACATGTGAGCACACTATAGATATGTTTGTTTCCGTTTATTTATAAAATACACTATATGAGTTTCTTTTGGGTTTCACATGTGTTAATTTGGTGGTCTGTTCACCTGCTTGGGAGACTATGAGAGGCACTTGCACACTCGTGAACTCTTTAAATTCATCTTTAAAGTGACCCTGTCAGGGAAAGTGTAAGAGATAATCAGGAAAATTAATGAAATCTCTGACACCTTCCTAGTGCCTATGGCCCTTTAAAATATCCTGCATCAAATTTTGGTGTGGAAGATTTAGGTAGTTCTTAATAGAGCCACTTGTACAAAGTGGCAATATAAGTGCACCATATTCAAAAATGATTACCTCCAGTTCGCTGTTAACAAAACTGGAACTAATAAAGGATAAGTTCACCCTTTAGTAAAAAATAATAAATGCACATTTTCTTTCAAGTAAAATAATGTGCATTTATTATTTTTGTCTGCAGGAGCCTGTAAAGCATTGTGCCAGTAGATCAATGGGGCCATGCAGGTCTCCTGCAGATCTGTCAATATATCTGCATGCTCATATGGGATGTACGAGCAAGTAGATATACTGATAGGAAGAATGAATGAACCAATACGGCTTTTTACAGCACTGAGGCAGTTCATTGAGGACTACAAGCTGAGAGCAGCTAAGGCTGGTGGGACTTGTATTCCCTTATTCGCCTGAGTGACGCTGCCATGTGGGCAGAGCTATAAAGGGGTGAATATCTTCACTAGCTGTCAAAGCGGGGGAGCGGCGGAGCAGGGGCCAGTCTGATTGTAACATGTTATATGTTACACCCTGAATATGGGTGTAACATGTAACATGTTACAAAAGGTGAACTTATCCTTTTTGAACAACTGTAAGTTGGCAGACAGAGACAGGCAAAGTATACAGGGGTTTATTTACTAAAGCAGGAAAGTATACAATCAGGTGCACCAATCTGCTTCCAGGTTTTATTGCCAAAGCTTCACTGAACAAGCTGAGGTTAGAAGTTGATTGGCTACCATGCACAGCTGTACCAGATTTTGAGGGAGCCAGTTTTAGTAAATTTCTCCCACAGTGTAGCAGAGCGACATATTTTCCCCCCTCCCCTCCTTGTCACTGGTTATAAAGGTTATTGTTGATTTCACAGCCAACAGCCTTCTAGCAACCAGTGGTGCTGCAGTGGCCAAATCCTGATGGAGAAGCTGAGACATCAGTTTCCTATCAGGTCCGAGCTCACCTTGTGATTGACAGCAGACAGTGGTCAGATTCTATAGTGAAAAAAGTGGCTGTCTTTTTGTTTAGGATCATTCCTCTGCCTGCTGTCAATCACAAGGGGAGTGGACCTAATGGAGAACTAGTGTCTGTGAATCCCCATTAGGCTCCACTCACCCAGATGCAAAACTCCCTGCAGCTGCACTGTCTGCAGCAGGAGGAAGAGTAGCTGCAGTGAGGATGCAGTGTCCATTTTACTTTAGAAATAACATGTGTAAATGTAATATTTTCATGAGTATGAAGAAAATGCAGCTATACTAGGGTTATTAATAATTTAACTAAAAACACTTAGTACATTGGATTTACTGTGGTTAACACACCAGACAGTTTACACATAAAATATGCCCACATTATCTTTTTTTATTTATTTTTAAAAGCCTGTCTATGCACACATTTCTGGACAGGCTATCAATATAACAGAGAAAGAACAAGTTAAAATCACTGGGTGTATTCAGATAATAGTTTAAAAGCTGCATTTTATTTGGACAGTTTGAGGTAATAAATAACAGTTGAAATAATTAACTGTCTTTATCTCCCTCTTTTCTTATTACAGTTTCTCTATTATTTTTTCAATAGTTTTTACCTAATGTTCTAGGATAATGGTATTATGTTATTACAAACTTAAAGTATTTGAAGAATATTCAAGGTATAACTTAATAAGTTGAATCTTTGTAATAGATAAATATCACAAATCCCTTTGCTAGAATGGATGCATATTTTAGGTGAGGTTCTATGATATTGTTCAGTACGACAGATGAGACAAATAACTCAATTTACTGTTTCTCTTAATAATGTAATACAAATCTGTCAAACTGTCTCACATAAAGTAAGATCTGGGTTTGGTGGAGCAGAATAAAACTATTTAGAAATTGCCTATACTATTCAGTGGGAAAGGTAGCTTGCACTATAATGTACCTATTTTGTTTTAATTAGTGTAGCACTACCCCCTTAGAAGTTGCTGAGTTTATTTTCAGGTCCCCTGTCGTTCTGGACCCCTTTCTGAAATCCAAACCCCTGCTGACACCACAGGATTCTTTTGAGTAAATTACCACCAGAAAGACTCACACACAAACAAGAGTAAACTGATATGAGGTTTATATTAAACTTCAATGTAAGCTTGGTCAGACAGTACAAAATGGTATTGGTACGTATAATAACAATTATTACTCTTAACAACTCTAAGCAAAGAATCAACAGATGTAGCAGAATCTCAATCATTAGTGCGCCTACTTTTCAGACGTTAACCCAATACCTTCAACGTGAGGTGATGTCAACCCTAGTGAGCAATGAAAACTAGCAATAGTAGAACTAGCTCACTTTGGGCCCTCAGAATCTGATGGCAAGGCCTAGATCTGAGATAAAAGAGCTCTTTGACCAGGATAGTCAATCTCCCTTTAAATGTAGTGAGGAGTCTTCTGCACGCTCGCTGGGGCCCAGTTGTCGCACAATTAGTAAATGATGTAGGTGACAGTTCCTTACAGGATTAACACAAGGGGAGAAAAAGAAAGAACAAGTACTTTCCCTTTAGGTGGCACTTGACTTGGGTGCTGTCCCTTTTATTACACTGAGAAAAGGGAAGCTTTAGGCAAATAAAGTGTCAAACTGGCAATAGGGCTGGTTGGCAAAAGAGTCAACACCCCTCTGGGCTGCAGCAACCAATGGCAATGGTGGTAGAAGTTCCTTTAAGAGGGTAGGTCAATGGTTAAGGGAGCTCTGGTGTGATCTGGCCTGTAATGTGTATACTGCGGCCAGCTCTGATGATTGGACTATGCAAATGTGTTCAACAGTGGCGGCTGTGAGAACTAGGCCACAATTGTTAAGTGAATGTAATGTCTGCAACTGTGTGCAGGAAAGGTAGTAGATATAAGGAGAAAGTCAGTCCTCACTTGTTTAACTGGTGTGTGGGACTCTTTCACCCGATTGGTGGCTTCCAGCTCTGTCAGTGGATGAGGGCACCCACAGGTACTCCGACCTCACTTGCAGTCACCATGCTTCGGGCCACTTGCTGGCAGACTGTCTCGCTGAACAGGCTGGCGGTCAGTGACTCCTCCTTGCCTCTCCTCTCTCTAGCTGGTCCAGTTCTCCAGCAGTCAGCACAACTTCCTGTTCCTATTCCAGGGCTTCCACATTTATATGCCTCCGCCCACATGCCATCTCTTCTGGGAAAAATGCAGTCCCCCAATTAGCAGCCTTCTAACAAAGTCCTGCAGTTCAGCCTATAAAATTCATAAAGCTTATAGCAGAATGTGTGTCACTGAGTTACAGTACACTGTCATCTTGTGTTTCAACATCCTGCAACTGACATTACAGCGGGTCGTTATAATAGTATATTGTTGAACCAATAAGAACATTATGGAGTACAAAAGACCCCTATGAATAAGTTTCTGTTTTTCCAGTTGTTTTTTATTTTTAAAATCACTTTTACTTTAATAATATCCAAAAAAAGAGAGTGTTTTAAAGCTGGGAATTTTATATCAGGAATTTATTGTACTTCATTTTCAGGCTAGAAAAGATAAAGCTGAACTTTAGAAAATAGCCAAATACACA
The DNA here is from genome assembly GCA_951230385.1 of Staurois parvus. NCBI lineage: Eukaryota > Metazoa > Chordata > Amphibia > Anura > Ranidae > Staurois > Staurois parvus. The sequence continues at coordinate 22,138 of CATNWA010002166.1, forward strand.
AAAGAAAAACATATATGGGAGCTGTTTTATCTGACAAAGGATTTTTATTTCTGCTGCTCAGCCAGTGCCTAAATTAACACAGTCCTACCATCCAACACAGATGACCAGGAGACCTGCCTCTTTTCTGATGTGGTTAAAGTAGAACAATAAGCAAAACTTTGTTTTCCATTTTGAATAGAGCAAGCAAAGGTTATAACCTCTTTCAGATTTTGTTTCGCCATCTGTGTCCCATTTCAGAGATTTTCCTTCACTTTCTGTCCTATAGCCAAACAGGAAGTAAAAGGAAATCCTCACCAATTAAGGGAATTCCTTGGAGACCCCAAGTCACCAGAAATAGTGGCCCCCATTTGAAGTTTTCTCCTCCATTAATTTTTTTTGGATAACCCAAAATTTGGGGTTCTTTTTACTTCAATGAAAATGGTAAACAGGACAAATAGAGAGAGAGAAGCTCCTTAACAGGGGCACAAACATCAACAAAAACTGGCAAGCATTCTAATCCTCCTGCACTCTATCCAAAACTAAAAAAAGTTTTGCCTTTAGTTATACTTTAAGTAATACATACAGATCTTGTCCCTCTGGACAGTATGGAAGACACAGCAAACTCATAAATTCATCTCTTTGTCACTCTGTTCCTTCCTCCTGCCAGCATGTCTTTTATTACCTCATGCACACATCTGACTAGCATCTTTTTTCCCCCTGGAATGCAGGGCTAAGGACTAGACTAGGGATGAGAAAAATTGAAAAGTTTTCACTGACATTTTGGTTCAATATTTGGAAATTTCCCCATTTCAGCTAAATGCTTTGGAGTCAATAGGGAGGGCAAAATTAAGGTGGATTTTTGGTGATTTTTAATGGTTTTTTTTATTTTCTCCCAGGCCTGTTTCTGTGCCAAATACAGCCCCTTATTATCTATTAATTAGGATGAGAAAATTCGCCTGGATTCCGTTCTTGCCATTTTCAAGTATAATAGTCAAGACAAGCATGTGTTTCTCCCGTTTAAATCACCTGGGCAAATAACAGGTGTGGGGAATTTTAGAAATCACACCCGAAAGCAGATAAAAAGGAGGGGCGTTCACTTTCCTTTGCATTGTGTGGGTTTTTCTGTGCCCCCAAATAAGCATGGCAACAGAAAGAGGAGAGAGAACTTTGGGGAATGAGAACCAAAATTGTGGCCCAAAAAATCAACAATCTCAGGTTTTCAAATCCCTTCCAGAGAAAATTGATTTGCCTTTTTTCCACAGTGCGCCCAAAATTATCAAGGAAATTTGAAACCCCAAAGGAAATGGGAGCTAATTTTCCCCTGGGTTTGTGGACGGATGAGGAAAATTGAAAGAAAAAAAAATTTCAACGCAGAAAAGTCCGGGGGGTGGGGTAAGCAGCCCCAAAAAATGTTCCAAAGGGCCCTTTTAAGCTTTTCCTTTCAGGTAAGGGGGGCAATTCCGTGTCAGCTGCGGGAATACCCTGAATTTAAATGAAATGGAAAAGCTATGGAGGAGCCCAGGAAAGGGCCCCCCTGCTGACAGGACTTAAAAAAAAAAAGACTACCCGTTTTTCCAAAATGAAATTGGTTTAAACCAAAACCTTTGGGGAAAATCCTCCCTTTTTGGACCCATGAGACCAAAAATAGAGCTTTTCCCGGGGAAAAACACATCCTTCTTTCTGGGTTTTCCGAAAAAGGAAAAAGGGCCCCACAAAGAAAAAAAACCAGTACTTCCCGGTTTAAAAAATGGGGGAGGTTCAATGATGTTTTGGGGTTGTTTTGCTGCCTCTTGGCACTGGGTGCTTGGGCTGTGTTTCAAAGCATCTTTAAATTGAGGATTAAACCAAGGGGTTTTGGGTCGCCCCTGTAGGGCAGGGTCAAAAAAAGCTGGGTTTGGTTTCCAAGATCCTGGGTTTCCCGCGGACAATGGGCCCCAAAAAAATTTTGTCAAAAAGCACTCAGAAAAGGAGGGGGAAAGAAGCGTGGAAAAAGTTCTGAAGGGCCAAACAATGAGCCCCCAAAATTTAAAACCCATTGAACAACCCGTGGAGAGATTCCCTTTAAAAATTTTGTTGGGAAAAAGGGGTCCCTTTCCCTTTAAAGGGCCTGGAGCTGTTTGCAAAGGAAAAAGTTGGGCCAAAATTTTAGGGTGGAGGGGTAAAAAGCTTATTGATGGTTATTGGGGAAACCCACTGATTTAAAGGGTTTTTTTTCCCAAAGGGGGTTTTTGGGGAACCCAAAATTTTTTTGTTAAGGGTGCCCTTTCTTTTGTCCCCGCCCATTTTTGGGGGGTTTTTTGT
>CATNWA010002167.1:0-24285 GCA_951230385.1 Staurois parvus
TCAATACAGTCATAAGGGGGAGCGGGTGTCATCGGGGTAGTCATTGGGTGGCCCGCACCTTAGTTTATTTTAGTGGGGGGAAGCGGAGGAGCATGTTTACTCCTTACTCATGGGAGGGCCGGATCTGAGGGCCCCCTTGTTAAAAAGGGCTTCCAGATTCCAATAAGTCACCCTCCCCACACCCCAGCAACCACTGGGCCAGAGTTATGGGGAACAGGCCTCATTAACATAGGCCACCCCACCCCAAAGGTTGAGGGCATGTGGACTGGTATGGTTCAGGAGGGGTACAAAAACTGTAGCTGCTGACTTTTAAAAAACAGCCACTTACAGTACCTGTCCCACAATCCCACGTTGCCCCCACCACAGCCCATTTCACCGGCTGTCCTGTGTTCCAGGTTCCGGCATCTTCAGTGTGGGCACCTGGCTGTGGCAGCTTGTGGCTTCAGAGATGGGTACCCCACTCTGAGTAGCGCTGCGCTTCCTCCTGGTCCCGTCGTCTTCTGGGACCTGTCATGTGTCCAACAAGACTTCAGGGAGGAAGGGTAGGAGGAGAGCTTCCGTTTCCGATCGCCTAGGCACTCGCAGCGGAAGTGGGAGCGGGTACTTGTCAAATTCGGGTACCCGTTCCCCCCCACTCCCCAAAGGTGCCAATCCTTAATAGGGAGCGGGGGACCAATCTTTAAAGCGGAACTTCCCATTTTGGGTGGAACTCCACTTTAAACGTACACGATTGTCAAATGCCTCCTTGCTCAACCCTCCTGGGAATGTTGCTCACTTCTCTGCATGTTTTTAAAGACTTGAAGAATGGAAGAATGAAATACTCTGAGGACAGAAAAGGTTAAGACTGATAAAAATGGTCAACAGGGTATAAAAGATTTATGTGCATGGAAGGACATAGTAATACAACAAGGGGGGGGGGGGGTATAGTTGTACTTGATAAAAAGACTATTTGGAGGAGATGGATAGGTTGCTTTAGATAATATTACGTATAATCCATTAGCTAATAACCTCACTAACAATTACAAGAAATATTTACAGAGGAGGATTGTTGGTGTATGGATTCAGAAAGGGATTTTGAGCAACAAAGAAAAAGCATACCTGACTCCTGTAGCACCCAGGGTACCTGTCATCTGTTATTTGCCTAAAGTTCATAAGAGTCTCATGAAGCCACAAGGGCGTCCAACTATCAGACTTGGTGACTGCTAGGATTGGCAGATATGTAGATGTATTCTTACGACCTCTGATTGTTGGCATGCCTTCGTATCTAAGGGATACTACACAAGTCATTAACTTGTTAAAGGACGTTGAGTGGAAAAACAATTATATCATCCCTTTATACCAGGGGGTCTCCAAACTTTCTAAGCAAAGGGCCAGGTTGCTGTTGTTGAGGCTTTAGGGGGTTGAACTGCAGCCAGTGGGAGCAGAACATGCCCTGGCAAACAGTGCCTCAATCATTGGTTTTATTGGGAGGAATAGTGCACCATTGTTGATATCAACGAGAAGAACTGTGCCCCATTGATGGTGTCAATAGTGGAAATGGTGCTCCATCATTGGTTTCAGTTGGTGGAACAGTGCGCCAAGGGCCAGATAAAGGCAAGGAAAGGGCCACATCTGGCTCTCGGGCCACAGTTTGGAGACCACTGCTCTATACCATTATTTCTCATCAATATGGTATATAGGCAGTAAAATACTACTTAGAGTGTGATGGCTGCCTACCAGATATTCAGAGGGTCTTTATTTTGGAGTTTAATCTCCCTTGCCATGAGCCATAATTATTTTTTGTTCAGAGGGAAGTATTATTTGCAGGACCATGGGGTAACCATGGATGAAATATTTGCACCTATTATAGCCAATCTTTTTATGGCTAGATGGGAGGAGGAGATTATTTGGAGTAACCCACCGAGAAAGTTGTGCCTCGAGAGGAGATATATTGATGATGTTCTCCTCCTATGGGAGGGGGACATGGCCTCTTTAGATGAGTGGGGTGGGGGGGGGGGGGGGGGGGGGGGCTAGCAGCCATCAAGCTCACTTGCTGGGGGGGGGGGGGGGTGGTGGTGGGGGTGGAGGGGGTGGTTGGAGACCACCACATTTTTTAAAGTGGTCAATAGAAATAGATTTATACCTTTGAATATTTGTCACCAACCCTCTTGACTGAATCGTGTCCCAAGAATCAATTTCAGAGGATTAGATTTAATTGTACTACTTTAGAGGATGTCTAAGCTCGGGCTCTTATTCTCAGATCTAGGGTTTTTTTGAAAAAGGCTACACTGTGCAGTGTAAATATTACTATAGGGCCCCATGAGTTGTCAGTTCGCCCCTGGGTGGGAGAGATGAATAGGGAACAAATGTTACAATATCGAGCACTTGGGAAGAATGTTGATGCCAGTAGGTTCAGTTGGTCTATGGCAGCGTTTCTCAACTCCAGTCCTCATGGACCCCCAACAGGTCATGTTTTCAGGATTTCCCTCAGATGAAACAGCTGTGGTAATTTCTAAGGCAGTGAAACTGATCAAATCACCTGTGCAAAATAATGGAAATCCTGAAAACATGACCTGTTGGGGGTCCATGAGGACTGGAGTTGAGAAACACTGGTCTATGGTGACTAATCTTTCTATTCAACTCTACTGAATTATATTCCATCCATCTCCTGAACGGCACTTTTCTCTGTGAAGGTGGTTGCATCTGTGGGCACAGGTGGGGTCCTGCAGCGGTAATCACTGACACACATGTGAACCTATCCTTACTCCCTATTTGTTGAAAGAATAAAAACAATTCCCTTTGGGTGTACATTGCAAAGTTTAACAAACGTTTGGTGGCAGATTCCCGCCCATTATATTTTCCAACTGTTCATCCTGTTACACCTAGATGGATGTTTGATGCCCATTATATTCTCCAACTCTTTTGGACATTATAGGCCAATTAGGTCTTTAGATAAAATATACCTTTATATCCTTCTGCAATTTTGAACAGGTAAAACCTCTTAAGTTAATTCTTATTACTCAACACCTTTTGACCTCCTCTTTGAAATTAAATTAGTTTCTGATCTCTCTGCCCATCCTATTATGTCTAGATGGATGTTTGATGTCCTTTGTTTCCTCTCCTACGGTTTTGGTCAATTAGATCCTTGTTGGGTTACACCTATATATCCTTCTAAAACAATTAACAGGTAAAATTGCCTAAAGTCATCCTCAACCTAATTAATTATGATCTCTTCCTCATATCTTCTGTTAAATTTAATTGATAATTTAGTTTTTTATGTCTATCCTATTATACCTAGATGGATATTTGTGCCCTTTATATCCTCTACAACTGTTTTGGACATGTAGGCCAGTTAAGATCTTTGATAGGTTATTTCCTCTTAGCTCTGTGAGCTTTCACATCCAGGGTGAGCCATTGAGTCCCATATATATATTTGATTAAATACTTTGTATTGAATATATTAAAGTTGTTTGGTAATTGTATAATTCTTTTTGATATATCTGTATGCAGGCCATAGATGGGTCAAAAACCAACCGTTTTAAAAAGAAAAATGAAAAATCGGTCATTCAATAGGCTGACGTTACACCAACAGTAGAAAAAGATTGGCTGATTTTTCTCCAGTCTACAGCCAGCATTTAATTACTTCTGTCCCTTGCAGAGAGCTCCGCTATTATATTTGCAATGAAAAAGTATTGAGGTTGCAAAAATGTATCTATTTGTATCCATTTCGGATACAGATGGTTTTATTCGGATACAAATAGATACATTGTTGAAACCGCAATTCTTCTTCTTCCTCTCAGATTTTTTATCGGTAAAACGATCGGCCGATTTGCCCATCAGTGTGGGGAAAATCAACCGATCGTCAAAATCCAACTTTACCGATAAAAAAAATGCGCCAAAAACCCTGAAAAAACGGCTGACCAATTAACCCATTAATGGTGTGAAAATCGTACAATTTTTTTTTGGCTGAAAAAAATCGGACGATTTTTGACCCGTCTATGGCCTGCATAAGACTGCCTCGGCGGTTGAAATCTCTTCAAAAAATCTCCCCTGAAGAAGCCCGTGAGGACGAAACATGTAGGGAGTAACTACAATTATATAATCAAGTTTGAATCTCAGTTCCACTCTTAGTACTGAAATTGTTTTTATGTTTATGTATTTTTTCCTTTTTTGTTTTTTTAAAAAAATACGAAATAAAAATTATATAACTTTTTAATATGTTTGGTATTCATGTTCATGCACCCTGAAAGTCCCCATCTTCTCTATTGAATATTTGCAATTTTATGGGATGTGGTGCAATAATCATATCTGGTCGCCTTCGCTCGCCACTTTACGGTTACTGCAGATTCCTACCCATTTCTAATCTGATGAAATATCTGTTCCTTTTACCGTGTCTTTTGCAGATTGATTCTGAATGGAGGGTCCAATTCAGCATAATCTCCTGGTACATTCACAGTGTTTTTAAAGAGAAAGTGTCTGTCTGCATCCCTTTAGAAGTAAGTTGTAGTAAACCCACTTTGTATATTTTTACCTACAGGTAGGCTTATGAAAAACTTACCTGTAGATAAATGAATATCTCCTAAATGTGCCTTGTTTAGGAGATATTCGGGTTATTTTTGCAGCCGGCAGATGAGCTTTGAAGGAGCACTGTGCCATGTTCCAAGCTCCTGTGCACATGCGCGGGAGTGACATCATCACGGTCCAGCCAGTCAGATGGCGGAGCTCATGAACCTGGAAGGAAGACAGGGGTGAAGATGGAAGCCTCTACAGGGGGTGACAGCGCGCCGCTAGAGGGCTTCATTTTAAAGTAAGTGTTTTTGTCAGGGATGCAGGTGTGACCAGAAGTGTGTGGACTGACACAGGGAAACGCAGGCTTCAGATATAGTAAATAATATATAATTTATTGAGACTAACAATACAAACATAAACGCAGTGCACCAAACCCCAAGCTAACACAAATACATACAACAAGGTGAAACAAACCCAAACCTAAACTGATATAGATACACAGGTACATACACATATAGAGCACAACGTAGTCAGGCAGGCCGGGTCGATAACTATCGGGCAGGTAGGTACAGGAGGAGCAGGCGGAGAGAATGGTCAGGGTCACAAGCCAGGGATCAAACAGGAGAAGTCAGCAGAGGTCAGGATCAGGCAGGGTCGGCAACAAGTCAGGCAGAAACAGGAACAGGAACGCAGGTTACAAGATACAGGGGCCCGTGGAAAAAAAACACACACCAAGGCCCTGACTGTGAGTCTGGCCATTCCTTAAATACAACCCTGCCATCAGCTTCAGGTGTTTTGGCTGACTGCAGGGGTGAGTCTCTGATTGCTGAGAGCACCCGCTGGCCAGCCCTGGTACTGTAGCAGCCCACAAGGCAGGTGAGTCCCACCGTTATTGGCAAGTCCATTCCTGACAGTTTTACTACCGCTTTAACCCTTTGGGAGCATCTCACCCAAAAACACATTTCTGTTGCAGAGGATTCCTAAAATCTGACTTCTGGGAAAATCAGTGAGCCAATCACACAAGCAGGAAATTATATCTTTGAAGGCATCCTGTACACCAAAGATGCTTTTTTTTTTTCCATGAAAGTAGAGTTACCCTTTTAAATGCAGTGCTCTAAATAGAAACTTGAAAAACGGGAGCTCAGGTTACACAGATCAAGACTAACTGGACAGAAATACAAATTATTTCAAAAGAAAAACAGCTCCAGTGTAGGGCAGGTGGGGTTCCCCTCCTCTTTGGGCATCAAATAAGGGTCACATAGGAGGCCTACCCTGGGATAGGTTCTTCTGGGCTATGCTAGGCACACTGTGAACATAGTCACTGCCTTACACATGGGGTGCCTTTACTTGAACAGATAACTGAACTGTAGTTAACTCTTGATGTTAATATACACCAGTGGTCTCCAAACTGCGGCCCGTGGCCCTTTGCTTTATTTTTATCCAGCCCTTGGGGCAATATTTCATCCACTGCTACCAACAATGAGGCATAATTCCTCCCACTGATACCAATGATGGGGCACTATTCCTCCCACTGATACCAATGATGGGGACACTATTCCTCCCACTGATACCAATGATGGGGCACTATTCCTCCCACTGATACCAATGATGGGGCACTATTCCTCCCACTGATACCAATGATGGGGCACTATTCCTCCCACTGATACCAATGATGGGGCACTATTCCTCCCACTGATACCAATGATGGGGCACTATTCCTCCCACTGACACCAATGATGGGGCACTATTCCTCCCACTGATACCAATGATGGGGCACTATTCCTCCCACTGATACCAATGATGGGGCACTATTCCTCCCACTATCACCAATGATGGGGCACTATTCCTCCCACTGACACCAATGATGGGCACTATTCCTCCCACTGATACCAATGATGGGACACTATTCCTCCCACTGACACCAATGATGGGGGCACTATTCCTCCCACTGACACCAATGATGGGACACTATTCCTCCCACTGATACCAATGATGGGGCACTATTCCTCCCACTGATACCAATGATGGGGCACTATTTCCTCCCACTGACACCCAATGATGGGGCACTATTCCTCCCACTGATACCAATGATAGGACACTATTCCTCCCACTGATACCAAATGATGGGGCACTATTCCTCCCACTGACACCAAACGATGGGACACTATTTCTCCCACTGATACCAATGATGGGGCACTATTCCTCCCACTGATACCAATGATGGGGCACTATTCCTCTCACTGACACCAATGATGGGGCACTATATTCCTCCCACTGATACCAATGATGGGGCACTATTCCTCCCACTGATACCAAATGATGGGGCACTATTCCTCCCACTGACACCAATGATGGGGCACTATTCCTCCCACTGACACCAATGATGGGGCACTATTCCTCCCACTGACACAATGATGGGGCACTATTCCTCCCACTGACACCAATGATAGGGCACTATTCCTCCCACTGATACCAATGATGGGGCACTATTCCTCCCACTGGCACCAATGATGGGACACTATTCCTCCCACTGATACAAATAATGGGGCACTATTCCTCGCACTGACACCAATGATGGGGCACTATTCCTCCCACTGATACCAATGATGGGACACTATTCCTCTCACTGATACCAATGATGGGGCACTATTCCTCCCACGACACCAATGATGGGGCACTATTCCTCCCACTATTCCTCCCAGTGCCACCAATCATGGGGCATTTTTTTACTGCCACTGACTCCAGGACTTTTTCTTACGCCCGTTGGCTACAGTCCGGCCCCCCTAAAGATTTAGGAACAAGAAACTGGTCCTTTGATTTGAAAGTTTGGAGACCCCTGTTCTAGACCATTTTGAGGAACATAGCATGGCCCAACATTTCCACCAAATGTATAAGGAAGAAACCAAAAAAGAAGAGGAAATGATGCCCTTCATTTATTCCCCTAACAGGTAAATTTCTACACAATTCTGGTGTAAAATGAAAGAATGTGGATTTACAAGTTGGACGCTACAGTACAGTTCCTGTGAATTACACCGAGAATGTGATGTACAGGTTTCTCCCTGACTGTATATAATCCTTTATCCTTCATCATGTCCCACATGTACACTATGAATGTTTATTTTAGAGGGCCTATTGAACTGAAACAATATTAACTACTTTAGGACCGCCCACAGTACTTTTTCTGCTACAGGGCGGCCCCTGTGCGCAGGATCAAGTACATATACGTGATTCTGTATTTCTAGGTAGGGAGCGTGCTTGAGCCGTGTGCAAGCCCTACCCCCGCCGATGTCAATCACTGGGTCCCAGCTGGTAATTACCCGCCGATGCCGGTGATTACCGGCGCTCACCGACAGGGAGGAGGGCTGCATTGTTTACCAACAGCCCTCCTGCCTGTCAGTTTGGGCACACACTGCTCGGGATGGCTGAGCAGAGCCATCCAAAGCAGTGTGCTTACAGTGAAGCACACACACCCCCCTCGTAAAACACTTCCTACACACACAGTTAACTCTTTAACCCTCACGTTAACCCCTTCCTACCCAGTGCAATTAGTACAGTGTCAGTGCTTTTTTTTAGCATTGATCACTGTATTGGTGTCACTAGGGATGTCAGTGACACCAAGTCAGTTGTCCCCAGTGTCAGAATGCCCGCCGCAGTCCCGCTATAAGTCACTAATCACTACCATAAGTTGCTGATTATTAGTATAAAAAAAAAATCCCAGTATATATACCTCCGTTTGTAGACACTATAACGTTCACGTAAACCAATTAAATTACACGTATTGGGATTTTTTTTTAGTAAAGACACGGAGCAGGATACATTTTGGCCGAAATTTATGATGAAATTAGATTTTTACATTTTTTTACTTGACATGTTTAATAGCAAAAAGTCTAAAATATTGTTTTTTTTCCCTCAAAATTGTCGGTCTTTTTTTTTTTATAGCGCAAAATATTTAAAACGCACAGGAGATCAAATACCACCGAAAGAAAGCTCAATTCATGGAAAAAAGGACATACATTTAATTTGGGTGCAGCGTTGCATGACCACACAATTGATTGGGGCACTTTTCCTCCCACTGACACCAATGAGGGGGGCACTATTCCTCCCACTGATACCAATGATGGGGCACTATTCCTCCCTACTGACACCAATGATGGGGCACTATTCCTCCCACTGATACCAATGATGGGGCACTATTCCTCCCACTGATACCAATGATGGGGCACTATTCCTCCCACTGATACCAATGATGGGGCACTATTCCTCCCACTGACACCAATGATGGGGCACTATTCCTCACACTGACACCAATGATGAGGCACTATTCTTCCCACTGACACCAATGATGGGGCACTATTTCCCCCACTGATACCAATGATGGGACACTTTTCCTCCCACTGACACCAATGATGGGGCGCTATTCCTCCCACTGACACCAATGATGGGGCACTATTCCTCCCACTGACACCAATGATGGAGCACTATTCCTCCCACTGACACCAATGATGGGGCACGTTTCTTCCACTGACACCAATGAATGGGGCACTATTCCTCCCACTGACACCAATGATGGAGCACTATTCCTCCCACTGACACCAATGATGGGGCACGTTTCTTCCCACTGACAACCAATGATGGGGCACTATTCCTCCCATGACAGTAATGATGGGGAACGATTCCTCCCACTGACACCGATGATGGGGAACTATTCCTCCCACTGACATCAATTATGGGACACTATTCCTCCTTTCTCCTGACACCAATGATGGGGCACTATTCCTCCTTTCTCCTGACACCAATAATGGGGGCACTATTCCTCCCACTGACACTAATGATGGGGCACAATTCCTCACACATAGACACCAATGATGGGGCACTATTCCTCCCAGACTGACACCAATTATGGGGCACCATCGTTGGTGTCAGTGGGAGGAATAGTGCCCCATTGTTGTTGTCAGTGGAGGAATAGCGTCCCATCATGGTTGTCAGTGGGCAGGGCTCTAATAGGAAGGGGTGGAGCCTAAATAAGTGGTGGTATTTGCAGATGAAGGGGTGGATCTTAAACAGGAAGGGGTGGGACTAATTTAGATTCAGAGGGGTGCCCGATTTTAGTCTTGCCTAGGGCAGCACAAAACCAAAATACACCACTGGCCACAATGGCATGTGATTCTCTCAGAAATCACGGTTTTCTAAAGAGCGAGTACAGCAAAAAGCTGTTTTCTTTCAAACTATTTAGCTCTATATGAAATGTAGTGAGTGCCACCTAAAAGGGTCACTCTAAAATATTCTGTTATTTATGCAAATTTCAGTTAACTAGTTCATCTCTTTGAACGTGTCTATCAAATCCAAAGTCTGCAAAGGAACAAACAAGTTCACCAGCCAGTTCCTGGCTTTAATGTAAAGCTGCCCAATCCCTTTTATGGTACTTGCAGGATGCTGTCCATCCCTCCGTGTCCATTAGACCCCGATGTCTTCTCAAAGAGAACCGTCACTTGCCCAATACTATTACATAGGAGGCGCGTTTATCCCTCTTGTGACTGCAATAAAGTTGCAAAATAAATAAATAAAATAAATTAGAATATAATACAATCACATGCAGGACATGTATGTAAATGATGACACTTCACGTTACATTGTCGACGTGTACACAGGAGTGAGATAAGTCATTTTAGGTCACTGTACAGTTAACTCTGTATTGATGAGCTGTAAAAAGGGTCACCTATTGATAATTTTGAGCACCATACATTTTTGCCATTTCACTGGCACACACAGGTTTGAGGACTGTCATATTTGGTATCTATTCTCTCAACATTTCCTCATCTTTTATTTTGTTCAGTATAAACTGGAGGCTTACATTTGTTTTGTGTGCACTAAAGTTAATTTCAGTTTTTATTTTCTTGAATATTTAGATTTGATAAACAGCTGTGCGACATAAAAATGTTGCATGCTATAATCTCTCCTGCAATAAAACAAACTAACCTGCTTGTTCTGAATAATCTCTGGAATGTACACTGGGCAGCGCATGCTCATTAGAATGCTGTTGTCACATAAATCCCCGGGCCCCGACAGTCTCCCGAATAAATATTATAAAACCTTTTCCGGACACCTTCTTCCCCATATGACTCTTTCATTTCTTTAACCTCCTTGGCGTTATGATTCTTTCCGATTTTTGGTGCTGAAAGCGGTACCACCATTTTTTGCATGGAAATATGTATTTTTTTATTGTAGGCTGTAATTCTTAGGAATAACTCACTGAAAATCTGTCTGAACAAGAGTCTAGTAAACATCCCGGGTAGGATAAAATTTGAAACACGAAATCATAAATTATAATTTAATAAATAATCATAAAAAATAATAATATAATAATAATACATTTAATTCAATAATATAATCAAACCAAAAACACTGAAATGTGAAATAGAGCGCCAAGTTAGCACATTGCTGAGCAAAGTCGCAAAATCGTTTTCAGTGTCTGATGAGGAATTTCCCCCCACGAATCATTATCACTCAATTCTGCAAGTGGTTCTGATTTACTATCGCTGTTCTCCTAGCTGATCTAAACCGCTTTTGACCTAAAGGGACGCTTTTTGGACGCCATGGACATTTCTCAGTTTCCAGGCAGAAAGAACAGACAAAATGCAGGCAGGGCGCCGGACAAAGCACTCTCGGGACAAAATGTATGTGAAATTGGTTGAGACAGCAATATTTTACTATGTAAAATGTAAAAAAAAAAGACATTTTTTATAATTTTTAAATTTCCCGCCGCCAGCGGTGCCCGTACGTTCCGACGTCACAGGGACAGGACACAGAAGACGGATGCCGGCATCGGCCGGAGGAGATGGCCAGGGACGCTGCAGGGGACACATCGCGGGAGCGCAGGGTAAGGTAAGTGAAGAACAAATGCCGGAGCAGCGCCGCATGGTATTCCCGAGTGCAGCTCGGGGTTACCGTTTGTGGTACTGAAATGTTTACCCCGAGCTACACTCGGGGAATACCGCCAAGGAGGTTAAGAGATGAGGGTGTGGTTCCTCTAGATGAGAACAAAGCATATATTAGTGTCATTCCCAAACTTATATAAATAAAGAACCAGCACCACGGAAATTATATAACACAGTAAGCTGCAAAAAAACCTAGTCTATAAACTTATAGGTATACAAAACTTCAAAAAAATAGGTTGCGCTTAAATACATGCAAAAGTATAACAAGAAAAATAAATAACAAAACAATAAGAAACAATATTATAAATCAAAATAAAATCCAGCAAAAACAAAAAAGTCCAAAAGTTCAAATAACACTGTTCAACAGGTAAAAAGTTTTGGGCATAAAATTAGCTAATCTTACATAATTTTTGGGGTGCTGAAAACGAAAATGACCCTAAAAAATGTTGATTGGCTCTAGTTTCCATGATATATTCACACCATCTAATGACATAAGCCATTAAAATTATGATGCAACTTCAGCTGCATATTGCGCAATTGATACTGGTGACCAATAGAAAATTGCATGTATACTGAGATGATGCAATATTAGCCTTTAATTGCATCACTTCACTGCATAAAAGCTGCAGTATCTGTAGCTGATTGTAGTTCGACTTTACATTTCGTTTTATGCTTATATAGGCTACTCAGTAATGCCTCGAACTTGTGTGAATAAAGCAGATAATTTCTGCTATATCTGCGGTGAAATAACTTTTATCTCACAAAAAAGGAGGATAACAGGAATGATTAAGAAAGCCTACAACTTGTATTTTGGCTGCAAGATAGGAGACCAGGACAAGAGCTGGGCACCGCATATATGCTGCAATTCTTGTGGGACGGCACTGGAGCAATGGTTGAATGGAAAAAAGGCATCTATGCCTTTCGCTGTGCCAATGATTTGGAGAGAGCCAACAGATCATGTTAGTAATTGTTACTTTTGTATGGTGCCTCCAATTGTAAAAGGGCTAAATAAGAAGAAAAAGTTATCTGTGCACTATCCAAATATTCCATCGGCAATACGTCCAGTTCCTCATGGAGAGGGGCTACAATTCCTAAAGCACCAGAATCCTTCGTGGTTGAGTCAAGTGAGGAAGAACCTGAAGCGTGTAGTCACGTGCAGTTGTAAGAGATAGCTCTTTCCTTGAATACAAGAGAAAAGCCAAGAGAAGCAAAACCGACACAAACTGAAGACAAAACTAGTGAGAATCCTAAGTATTAAAATGATTCAACTTAGCTTATGGCTATCATTTTTCTTGGTAATCCTATGCAATATATTATGCCATTTAGGCTTTGTTATGTAGTCAATATCACTTGCTTTATATTTGTGGAAAGACATCTATCTATATAATTATTGTGCATTATGTAGTCATTACGCCTATAGTAGAAAACTTTCAGTTTACAGAAAAACTAGAGCCAATTGACAAATTTCATTGTTATATTTGAACTCAGAATGTGAAATTCATTAAGAAATGGATCCTTTTGTTTCCAAAACTGGCAAAAAATAAAAAATTTGTTGAACAGTGTAATTAATAATGTCCAAAATAATTCACCACCAAGTAAATCCAGCACAAAAAATGGTTAAATAGAACTCACCAGAGTAATATGCTGATTGTTGAAAAAAACAGCATATAGTACTTGTTATTCTGGGAGAAATGAATAATATGGTGACAACAACACTGAAGAAATGAGGGATGAACTCCAACAGATGATGTGCTGCAAAGTAGAAAATCCACTCCAAAGGAGATTTAGTATCCAAACTGAGAGATGATCAGACCGTCACTCAAAAGAAAAAAGTGACCAATCGTGGTGCAGTATGTTTTAAAAAGCATCAAACTTTAATGAAGAAACGCACTTACAAGCAAGGAGTCCAGACTGACACCAGTATAGACAGCGTGTGTAATGAATACAGGCGACTCAGACCCAGCCAAACATGCACATGCAACGTGCAGACAGACCAGGAGTATTCTGAACCTCACATCCAAAGGCACGAACAGACTCTATTGATATCCACAATTATCGCCCCATTTCGTTAATTAATTGAGATTTGAAAATTCTAAAACTTTTGGCTTTGCGTGTTAATTCCTTCTTGGCGCAATATGTTCATAAGGACCAGTCGGACTTTATATCTGGTAGCCAAATGTTGGATCAGATTCGCCGGTTTATCACCCTGATATCAGCTGTCCGCTCTAAATGGGATGCTCCCCTCTCAAGGGAAATTTTGCTTCTTTCCTTGGATCAACATAAGGCTTTTGATAGTTTAACTTGGGAATATTTGTTCGCTACCTTACAAGCCTTTGGATATGGTCCCATGTTTCTTGCTTTATTACACACACTATACAATACACCCTCAGCTCAAGTTTCCATTAATAGCTACAGATCCTCCGGGTTCCCAGTCTGACGCGGCACTATACAGGGTTGTCCACTTTCACCATTGCTTTTCACATTGACGATCAAACCCTTAGCTATGGCGATCCGTTCCCACCCCCAAAATCCATGGTGTGCGTTGTGGACAGCAGGAACATAAATGTGTTGTATTTGCTGATGATGTTCTTATGTATATTACCTCCCCTTTCATCACCTTACCTAATCTATTGTCTCTTTTGTGCCAGTTCTCTGACCTTACTGGGCTTTCCTTCAACTCTCATAAAATGACAGCCCTTAACGTTTCCTTACCCTCCCCTGTAGAACAGCAGCTCTGGACTACTTACAACTTTAAATGGGCACGCAACTCTTTGCCTTATTTAGGGATCCAATTAACAGCAGGGAGGGAACAATCTGTATACACTTCTAAAATATATATTGATTAACTCAAGCGCTAACTATGGTGAAAAAAACAAAAATACAATATATTGCTGTAGCCGCTAGTGCACACAACCCATGTCTCAGTGGGCAAATATACAATCAAAATGTGAAATGAAAAAATGCTGGGCTACATAAAACAACGGTACAAACCATTACAAAAAACAAAGTGAAAAAAATAAATCAACAATTATTAGAGGAAAAATAGTAGTAGAAAAAATATTAATATTGAAAATAGAAATATAGATGTATGAAAAAAAAAAAAAAAAAAAAATATATATATATATATATATATTCATACATCTATATTTCTATTTCAATATTAATATTTTTTCTACTAATATATATATATACCGGCACAGTGGCTTAGTGGTTAGCACGTCTGCCATGCAGTAAATGGGTCATGGGTTCAATTCCCAACCATGGTGTCTCCTGCATGGAGCTTGCATGGGTTTCCTCTGGGTACTCCAGTTTCCTCCCACACTCCAAAGACATGCTGGTAGGTTAATTGGCTCCTGTCTAAATTGTCCTAGTTTATCCCTGGCCACACGGGATCTCCTGCATGGTAGGGGTTGGGGAAAGACCCGGTAACCTACCCTGTAAAATAATTGCTAAAGAGAATTCATGGAAAAAGTTGCTTACAAGTGCAATTGCCAAGGGTTGGATACAACTGAATGGAGAAAGATATATATATATATATATATATAAAATAACCACAAAAAAATATATAAAAAATATTTTAAGTATGAATCAAACAAAAGTCAATCAAAAATCAACTGCAATCAATAAAGTGTTCATTCAGTGAACCCTCCTTTGGATAATGAATATATGTGCATCTGTCATCAATTCCTGTGCAAAGACGTCCTCCACCATATATCTGCTCACCTCACGCAGTGTGACCTCACATTATACAATGTTATGGTCTGACTGCACTTTTGGTCCCATATGGACTCAGAAGATCAGCTTGCTGAATGAGGACTCCAAAATTAAGCTCCCTCCTGATGAGCGTCTTTGTATCAGCCGTATTCTTCATAAAAAAAGAACTCCACATGGTGCTTTATCCTTATAAACTTTTATTCATCAATTAAAAACATATGAAATGCACTCATGTTCCGGAGGTGTATTTTGCACCAGGTATGATGAAGATCCAGTGATATACTGATTAGACACTAGATGGCAGTATCATCTCAGCAGCAGAATCCTGTACATGCTCAAAACAGACACCATTCATCATGTAATGAAATGCAAAGCGTGGGCCCACTCAATGAATGATACTGCCTGCTGTAATGTCGTTTTGTAGAGTACTACAGGCGCTATCCCGATAAATGGCAACATCGTGACGTCATTGCACACTCCTCCCCACTATATCTTTTAATTTTTATAATTTTTTTGTGGTATATATATATATATACACACATACATCTATGCTTCTATTTCAATATTAATATTTTTCCTACTACTATTTTTGTTCTAATAATTATTGATTTATTTTTTCACTTTGTTTTTTGGTAATGGTTTGTACCGTTGTTTTATGTAGTGCAGCATTTTTACATTTCACTTTTTAATCTGTATACACTTGGCTCCCCACTGTCTGCAAAACCTTTGTCATTTTCTGACATCAGAAGGATTGTTTTTCATCTGTGATAAACCAGCGTGTGTATGTAGTGTTGTAAATTCACTGGGAACCAGTATGAAAATGCATCAATTGTGTATTGATTGCGTGCAGATTATTGTCCACGTAACGTATCTGCCACACAGGGATTGGTGTGTGTGTGCTCGATTGCCAGGCAGGCCGATCAGATGAGGAACTGCAAATAGCGACAAGCTATGCTAATTCATGTGTCTGGTGTGTGGGTAATGGGAAAGGTGAATGTGTGCCAGACTTCCAGCTCACAGGATAGCTTGGGGGATCTTATACTGTAAGTCTGCATACATGACCTAGCTGTTCCTCAACCTTTACACAAACCTCCCAACTTTCTGAGATGGGAACGACGGAACGAGGGACACCTATTAACAAAAGTATGTAGGCATAGGACACCCCCTTAAAGGAGAATTATGCAGAAAAATGATTAGGTAAACCCACATGTACTTTTTTTAAACCACTATTATTCCTTTATATTGGCTTTTGAAATTTACCAATGCAGCAATTTAAAAAATTGGATGAAAGGTTTAGCCCTGGGAAACACTTTTTGAAAGATATAAAGTGCATAGATCAGACCAAAACGAGGGACAAATGAGGAGGAAAGAGGGACAGAGGGACCAGGGGCGGACTGACCATTTGGAAACTCGGGCACCGCCCGAGGGCCTGGGGTCAGTAAGGGGCCCCATGAGATGCCCCTGGTACCTTTTTCATAGGCTTTTTTCAGTTTGGGCAAGGACACAGGGGCCCCATGATCCCCTATTGCCCGGGGGCCCCATGAGTTGTCAGTCCGCCCCTGAGAGGGACTTTCCATTGTGATCATTGTGGGACAATGCTAGCAAAGCTCTTAACCCCTTGCCCTGCTGAGGATTTACCCCACTTCCTGACCAGGCCTTTTTTTGCTCTTTGGAGCTGCACTACATCAACTCATAATTGCACAGTCATGCAGTGCTGCACCCAAACAAAATGTACGTCCTTTTTTTTTCACACAAATATAGCTTTCTTTTGGTGGTATTTGATCACCTGTGCGCTTTTTATTTTTTGTGCTATAAACAAAAAAAAACACGAAAATTTTGATAAAAAACAATATTTTTTACTTTAGCCTTTAAAAAATTTATAGTAAACTCAAAGTTAGTCATAAATTTAAGCCAAAAATGTATTCTGCTCCATGTTTTTGGTAAAAAACATCCCAATAAGTGTATATTGATTGCTTTGTGTGAAAGTTCTACAAACTATGGTATAGATACTGCAATTTATGCTATTTTTTGCTTAACAGCGATGTGCTAGTTTAACTGAGAATTGTGCAGTCATGCAATGCTGTACATAAATGAAATTTATGTCCATTTTTTCACACAAATAGAGCTTTCTTTTGGTGATATTAGATCACCTGGGCTCTTTTTATTTTTTGCGCTATAAACAAAATAAGACCAAAAATTTTGAAAAAAAAATGCTATTTGTTATTTTTGGCTATAAAAAATATATAGTAAACTCAAAGTTAGTCATACATTTAGGCCAAAATGTGTTCTGCTGCATGTCTTTGGTAAAAAAAATCCCAATAAGTGTATATTGATTGCTTTGTGTGAAAGTTATAGCGTCTACAAACTATGGTATAGATATTGTAATTTATGCCATTTTTTGCTGTACAGCTCTGCACTAGTTTAACTGAGAATTGCGCGGTCATGCAATGCTGTAACCAAACAAAATTTACCTCCTTTCTTTCACACAAATAGAGATTTCTTTCGGTGGTAATTTATCACCTGTGCACTTTTTATTTTTTGCGCTATAAACAAAAAAAAACACGAAAATGTTGAAACAAAACAATATTTTCTCATTTCTGTCATAAAATATATCCAAAAAACTCAAATGTTGTCATAAATTTAGGCCAAAATGTATTCTGCTACATGGTTTTGGTAAAAAAATCCAAAAAAGTGTATATTGATTGCTTTGTGTGAAAGTTATAGCGTCTACAAACTATGGTATAGATAATTTGAAATTTACACAGCTTTTACTTACTGACTGCCCATCACATTTCTCGAGGTGCTAAAATACCAGGACAGTACAAACACCCTCAAATGACCCCTTTTTGGAAAGTAGTCACCCCAAGCTATCTGCTGAGAGGCATATTGAGTCCATAGAAGATTTATTTTTTTCCACAAGTTTTGACAAAAACAGTTTTTTTGTTTTGTATACAAAGTTGTCACTTAAATGATATATTGCTCACAAAAGCCATGGGTATATGTGGAATTACAACCTAAAATACATTCTTCTACTTCTACTGAGTATGGGGATACCACATGTGTGAGACTTTTTGGGTGCTAACCACATACAGGAGCCTGAAATCCAATGACCACAGCTGTAGGCATCATCCTGGTATAACCATTCAAAGTCCAGTGATGTACCAGTACGTCGCTGGTCCTTGTTGGGTATATACAGTATGCTATGTTCTTTTTTTTTTTTCGTATGCAGCTTGTGGGCTGAATGAAAAAAAGAGAAGAAATATCGGCCAAAAAAAGTGTGGTATTCCCACCATTAGAATATACCGCCCTGCATCCACCCACTTCTAATGATGGGCACACATTAAGTCACACGGTGCCACATGCGCCAAATTGTACAAATTGTCCAAGATTGACACCAACCACACCCTAGACCCCATCCAAGTTGTTAATCCTTAATAAAATCAACAAAAAAAACAAGCTCAAGGAATGTTTTGCTGACTCTAGGAGAAATTGTTGGAAATCTGGGGGTGTGATCCGCTAATTGGGGGGAACAAGGGGGCTTACTAATACATGATATATTTTATTTATTATTCCATAATGTTTTATTGAGAATGAAAATGCAACATAACAGAAACAGAGGTGTACATCTGAATAGTTGGGCATAGAAGAACACACTGAACTGAGCGACATGTGTAATCCTGGAGCACACAATAAACATCGACAAAAAATGATAATAACTTCTCTCCAAAACAGACACATTGAGTAAGGGAAGAGCATGTATAACATAACACGAAGCAGGCGATATTTCAATCCACTACCAACCAGAGTCGTCTGATGAGCTCGGTGAGGGGGGGGTAAGGAAAGAAGGGCGAGTATACTGGTATCATACGGTGCATTGTAAATGAGACTAAGGGGGGCGGGGTCCTATGCCAAGGAGGACATGCTGCCATGCAAGCTTTCATAGTGAGTACAAGCAATGAGAGTTTCATATATTGTAAATTGATACAGTATGTGGGAAGGGGCAGTTGTGCAGCAGGAGGCGTAGGTGTGACCAAGAGGGGGACAGACAGGAAAGTATCAGAAATCAGCTGAGAAGCAAATGAAGGAGATCGAATATATAGAGAAAGAAGAGAAAAACATAGATGAGAGGGGGAGGGAAAAAGAGAGAGAGAGGAGAGAGCGAAAAGGGGGGGAGGGAGGGTGGAAAGAATTGAGGGGAAGGGGGGGGGGAATGAATTTATTTTTTTATATTTTGTACATTTGAATTCATGTTTTATTGTCTGAGGGACAGAACTGTTTCTGCATTGAGGGCCAGTTCACACCACAAAAAATCCTCCAGATCCGTTCCAGATGTGTTTCTGCATGCACTTTTTAACATGTTTTTGCTGTGTTTCCAGTTGGCATTCCAAATACTTTCTTCCCTCTTTTTTTTTGGGGGGGGGGGGGGCAATTCAATTGCAAAATCATTATTTTCATCAACAGCCCCGCCAGAAGGGGGACACCATAATTAGGAAGTGATAGCCGACCTCGATGGTGTCACCCCCCACTGGACACTACTATGGGCTTGCTACCAGCTTACTTGGTGCTCTCTTGAGACAGTGCCAGGGCTCAGGGGGAGTACTGCCACAGTTGCGTGGATGCTGCCGGCAATTACCAGGTGGGATTCCAATGTCTGGAGAACTTCCACGCACGGTGGATTCCACCATCTGCTGAAGTTTGTGTGTATTGTGCTACTGCTGTTGCAGCGTCTGATGCCAGGCTGGAGCACAGTGGCTGTGCCAATGATCGGGAGCTGGAGGACACCAGGGCACCAGGGTCATAGCACGTGAGTAAGCCTGCTGGTGGCATCTACTGTCTGTACCCTGGACTTCCCCATCACTGATCCCACTGCCAACTGTACCCCAACCTCTCCATCACTGATCCCACTGCCAACTGTACTCCAACCTCTCCATCACTGATCCCACTGCCAATTGTACTCCAACCTCCCCATCACTGATCCCACTGCCAACTGTACTCCAACCTCTCCATCACTGATCCCACTGCCAATTGTACCCCCAGCTTCCCCATCACTGATCCCACTGCCAACTGTACCCCCAACCCCCCATCACTGATCCCACTGCCAACTGTACCCAACCTCTCCATCACTGATCCCACTGCCAACTGTACTTCAACCTCTTCCATCACTGATCCCACTGCCAACTGTACCTCCACCTCTCCTCCCATCACTGATCCCACTGCCAACTGTACTCCAACCTCTCCATCACTGATCCACTGCCAACTGTACTCCAACCTCTCCATCAACTGATCCCACTGCCAACTGTAGTCCAACCTCTCCATCACTGTCCCACTGCCAAACTGTACCCCAATTTCTCCATCACTGATCCCACTGACAAATTGTACCCCAACCTCTCCATCACTGATCCCACTGCCAATTGTACCCCCAACTTCCCCATCACTGATCCCACTGCCAACTGTTTTCAACCTCCCCATCACTGATCCCACTGCCAATTGTACCCCCAACTTCCCCATCACTGATCCCACTGCCAAACTGTATCCCAACCTTCTATGACTGAATCCACTGCCAATCTGTACTTCCAACTTCCCCATCACTGATCCCACTGCCAACTGTACCCCAACCTCTCCATTACTGATCCCACTGCCAATTGCACTCCCAACTTCAACCATCACTGATCCCACTGCCATTGTTTACCCCAACCTCTCCATCACTGATCCCACTGCCAATTGTTGACCTAGGAGAAACTTCCCCATCACTGATCCCACTGCCAACTGTACCTCAACCTCTCCATCACTGATCTCATTGCCAATTGTACCCCCAACTTCCCCATCACTGATCCCACTGCCAACTGTACCACAAAATCTCCATCACTGATCCCACTTGCAACTGTACCCCAATTTCTCTCTATTACTGATCCCACTGCCTTGTACCCCCAATTTCCCCATCACTGATCCACTGGCAATTGTTACACCACATAAAACTTCCCCATCACTGATCCCACTGCCAATTGTACCCCCAAATTCCCCATCACTGATCATCCTTTTCTGCCAAATGTACCCCCAACTTCTATGTTTCCATCACTGATCCCACTGCCAATTCTTCTTCCCCCCTTTTTCCCCATCACTGATCCCACTGCCAATTCAATTACCCTCATTCTCCTTCCCCATGAGCACTGAATCTACTGCCAACTGTACCCCAATCTTAGGATTTGTTCCCACTGCGCTATTATTGCTATTATATGCAAAAATATCTATTGGGGGTTGACACCATCCTTTTACCAATACATGGGACACCAACCCACTTCTAGGACCCCATCCAGGTTGTTAACCCTTAATAAAATTAACTTCTCCTTAACAAGCTATCCTTCTCTCCTTCTCGCTGAATGTACTGCTGACTCCAAATTGTTGAACTGATTCACACTGCCTCTGTGCTCCAACCTCTCCATTAACTGATCCAGCTGCCCTTAACTGTACTCCACACCTATCCCTTCACTGATTAATGCCAATTGTATTCATTTGCTCAGTTACTTCCCCATCATTTGTGATCCACTGTTTGCCAACTTTAGCCTTAGACTGTATCCTTCATCACTGATCCCACTGCCAACTGTACTTCAATCTCTCCATCATTGATTATATGCACTGCCTATTATTGGGGGGTTGACACCAACTGTTTTTACCATCACTAGATGGCACCAACAACACCCCAAGAACCCAACCTCTTCCAATCACTGATCCCACTGCCAACTGTACCCCAACCTCTCCATCACTGATCCCACTGCCAATTGTACCCCCAACTTCCCCATCACTGATCCCACTGCCAACTGTGCTCCAACCTCTCCATCACTGATCCCACTGCGAATTGTACCCCAACTTCCCATCACTGATCCCACTGCCAACTGTGTCTCAACCTCTCCATCACTGATCCCACTGCCAATTGTGTACCCCAACTTCCCCCATCACTGATCCCACTGCCAACTGTACCCCAACCTCTCCATCACTGATCCCACTGCCAATTGTACCCCCAATTTCCCCATCACTGATCCCACTGGCAATTGTTCCCCACTTCCCCATCACTGATCCCACTGCCAACTGTTCCCCCAACTTTCCCCATAACTGATCCCACTGCCATTGTACCTCCACCTTCTCCATCACTGAGCCCACTGCCAAATGGACTTCACTAGCAGGAGGCGTAGGTGTGACCCCATCCAAGGGGACAACAGGAAAGTATCAATAAAAATCACTGAGAAGCGAATGATGTAAATCTGAATATATAGAGAAAGAAAGAGAAAATGCTGATGAGATGGGGGGACCCAATTTAAATCCAAGGAAGGGAGCTCCACAAAGAGAGAGAAAGATTAAAAAAAAAGGGGGGGGGGGGGAGGGTGGAATGGCATTTGAGTTGAAGGGGGGGGATTTAGAAATTTGATGAACTTAAGCCTATTTTGTATATTTGAATTCATATGTTTTGCACATAAAACACTGGGAACTGAAAACACCATTCTGATTGAGGGCCAGTTCACACCAAAAAAAACATCAGTCCAGAATTCCACTGCCAATTGTCTGTATTTCCCCATCACTGATCCCAGGAGCTCATTTGCCAACTGTACTCCAACCTCTCCATCACTGATCCCACTGCCAACTGTTTGTGTCAACCTCTCCATCACTGATCCCACTGCCAACTGTTTGCCAGGCTGGAGCCCATCACTGATCCCACTGCCAACTGGAGGAAACCAGGGCATCAGGATCCCACTGCCACTGACTTCAACCTCTCCATCATCACTGGATCCCACTGCCAATTGTACCCCCAACTTCCCATCACTGATCCACTGCCAACTGTACTCCAACCTCTCCATCACTGATCCCACTGCCAATTGTACCCCCAACCTCTCCATCACTGATCCCCACTGCCAACTGTACTTCCCCCACCTCCCCATCACTGATCCCACTGCCAACTGTACCCCCAACTTCCCCATCACTGATCCCACTGCCAACTGTACCCCAACCTCTCCATCACTGATCCCACTGCCAATTGTACCCCTGTTTCCCCATCACTGATCCCACTGCCAACTGTACCCCAACCTCTCCATCACTGATCCCACTGCCAACTGCCACCCCAAACTTCCCCATCACTGATCCCACTGCCAACTGTACCCCAACCTCTCCATCACTGATCCCACTGCCAACTGTACCCCAACTTCCCATCACTGATCCCACTGCCAACTGTACCCCAACCTCTCCATCACTGATCCCACTGCCAATTGTACTCCCAATTCCCCATCACTGATCCCACTGCCAATTGTACCCCCAACTTCCCCATCACTGATCCCACTGCCAACTGTACCCCAACTTCCCCATCACTGATCCCACTGCCAATTGTACCCCCAACTTCCCCATCACTGAGCCTACTGCCAAATGGACCTTCACTTACCCATCACTGAATCTACTGCCAACTGTACCCTGACTTGATAGTTGTTAACGGCGCTATTATTGCTATTATATGCAAAAATATTATGGGGGTTGACACCATGTTTTACCATACTAGGTGACTTCAACCACACCCTAGACCCCATCCAAGTTGTTAACCCTTAATAAAATCAACAAAAAAAACAAGCTCAAGGAATGTTTTGCTGACTCTAGGAGAAATTGTTGAAAATGCGAGCTGCCTGGCTGTGCAGAGCTTAGGGGGACCCAATTTAAATCCAGCGGCCCTTAAGGGTGGTGGCGCTCCACAAATATTGTGCATATCATTAATCGCTCATCGTTCATTTGCTCAGTTATGTGCATTTCATTTGTGTATTTAGCTGTTTGCCTGAACTTTAGCCTAGACTGTATGATCTTCAATATGTTATTGCACATAAAACACGGGACTTCTCTGAAAACACCATTCTGAGGCTACAAAAGGGTTAACTAGAAAAAAAAGTGAAAGTCAGTGAAGAATTTGCCATTGTCTGTATAATGTGAATGGAGGGAAGGAGCTCATTTCCTTCCTGAGCAGCTGAAAGTTGCGCACTGACAGTATAGCATCGCTGCATCTCAGCACTCCTATAGCAGGTAAGATAATCCAGGGGTGTGATCCGCTAATTGGGGGGAACAAGGGGGCTTACTAATACATGATATATTTTATTTATTTATTTTATTCCATAATGTTTTATTG
>CATNWA010002168.1:0-33062 GCA_951230385.1 Staurois parvus
TTTTTGGAAAAGGGGTTCAATTTGGGGAAAATGGAGCGACATCAGTTGATAAGTCGTTCTTAAGCTAGTGGTTCGGGGGGAGACAAAAGGGGGTGGGCGGGGGGTGGAGGGGTAAATTTGCGTGTCACGGATAGGGGTGGTAGTTGAAGCCGGGATGTATCATTTTTGGCCAAGGGAAGAGGTGTAATGGAGAAGAAAGGGGCCCCCGAGGACAGAGCCGGGGGGGCCCCCCAACAAGAGGGGGAGAGGGGGAGGGGAAACATTATAGGTAACGTAAAGGGAGCGTTGGGGGGAATAGACCCCAAAGGGGCTGGATAAAGGCTAGCAAAGGGCCGCACGGGCCCTTGGGCTGCAGTTTGGAGAGCCCTGCCTAAAGGAACCCTTTTTTTTCCTAAAAGGCATTATTTTACTGCCTCTGCAGTTTTTAGCAAATCCCCCCCATAGACTTTCTCAGTGAAGTTAAATTCGGGTTTAAAGCCACAATCCTGTAATCACATTTTCTGTGTTTCTGCAGGGACTTCGGGAGATTTTTTCGAAGTTTTTCTGAGTATGACGATCCATCGCTGAGGAGGTTTTCCGAGTATTACAGAGAGATCTGATTACATCCTGGAGAACATGGACACGAGGCCCCCCCCGAAAGAGCAAAATCTCGGAAGTCTTTCCCCCCTTCCAATTTCAAAAGCTCAAAGCGGTACATTTTTTTTTGTTTGGGAAAAACTACCGTTTTTTTTTGTGGGCTTTTAATTTT
Organism: Staurois parvus; assembly: GCA_951230385.1. NCBI lineage: Eukaryota > Metazoa > Chordata > Amphibia > Anura > Ranidae > Staurois > Staurois parvus. The sequence goes on from CATNWA010002168.1 coordinate 749, forward strand.
TGGGAAATAACTCACTGAAATCGTCGAAAAAGAGTCTATAAACATTCGGGGTAGTAAAACTTGAAACAAAAAACATAAATTATAATTTAAAAAATAATCATAAAAATAATAATATATGTATTTTTCGTCCGTAAGACGCACTTTTTCCCCCCAAAAAAGGGAGGAAAAAGTCAGTGCATCTTATGGGGGAATATAAAGCGGCCGGTCCATATTTTTCCACCCGCCACCATGTCAGAATACCGGGGGCCGGGCCACTCCAGGATGAAGGACTTTACTGTTCTCGGTCCAGCGCCTTGCAGTCTTCCTGCGCCGGCTTCTTCCTGCCCCGGCATCTGTGACAGCGGGTGCCACTGCACGTGTAGCAGAGAAGGGCTGCGCTTTCTGAAATGGTCCGGCGCCTTCTGGGACACATGACAGATTCCAGAAGACGCGGGCCATTCACAAAAGCGCAGTTGCTTCTCGCGCATGCGCATTGGGTACCCGGCTGTCATATGCCGGGTTGGGAGAAGCCAGAGTGCCTACAGTTAAAAAGGAGCAAACCAACTCCAACGGAAGTGGGATTGGTGTGGTACCTGTCCCAAATTCCAGGTACCCGCGTTCCCCCTCCCCTCCCAAAAGGTCCGCAGGTCTCTGGTCATCTACCTGTACTGTCCGCCAAGTGTCTGGTCATCTCCAGTACTGTGTCCGCTGTCTCTGGTCATACCCCTGTACTGTCAGCAGTCTCCCTCTGGTCATCTCCTCTGTACATGTGTCCCGGCCCAGTCTTCTGGGTCATCCCCTGTACTGTCCCCCGCAGTCTCTGGGTCATCTCCTGTACTGTGTCCTCAGTCTCTGGTCATCCCCTGTACTGTCCGCATGTCCTGGTCATATTTTATCACCTGTAACTGTCCGCTTAGTGTCCCTGGTCATCCTCCTGTACTGTGTCCGCAGTCTCTGGTCATCTCCTGTACTATGTCTGCAGTCTCTGGTCATCCCCTGTACTGTGTCCGCATGTCTCTGGTCATCTCCTGTACTGTTGGTTCCGCATGTCTGGTCATCTCCTGTCTGTGTCTCCAGTCTCTGGTCATCTCCTGTACTGTTGTCCGCAGTGTCTGGTCATCTCCTGTACTGTGTCCGCAGTCTCTGGTTCATCTCCTGTACTGTGTCCGCAGTATCTCTGGTCACCTCCTGTACTGTGTCTCCAGTCTCTGGTCAACCTCCTGTACTGTCCGCAGTGTCTGGTCATCTCCTGTACCATGTCCGCAGTCTCTGGTCATCTCCCTGTACTGTGTCCGCAGTGGTCTGGTCATCTCCTGCACTGTGTCCGCAGTCTCTGGTCATCCCCTGTACTGTCCGCAGTCACTGGTCATCCCTGTACTGTCCGCTCAGTCTCTGGTCATCCCCTGTACTGTCCGCAGTCTCTGGTCATCCCCTGTACTGTGTCCGCAGTCTCTGGTCATCTCCTGCACTGTCCGCAGTCTTCTGGTCATCTCCTGCACTGTCCGCAGTCTCTCTGTCATCTCTGTACTGTCCGCAGTCTCTGGTCATCTCCTGCACTGTCCGCAGTCTCTGATCAGTCTCTGCACTGGTCATCTCCTGTCATCTCCTGCACTGTCCGCAGTCTCTGGTCATCCTGTACTACTCTGGTCATCTGCAGTCCCTCCGCAGTCTCTGGTCATCCCCCTGTACTAAGTCCCTCCTGGTCATCTCCGTGTACCGTGTCCGCAGTCTCTGGTCATCTCCTGTACCGTGTCCCGCAGTCTCTCTGGTCATCTCCTGTACCGTGTCCGCAGTCTCTGGTCATCTCCTGTACCGTGTCCGCAGTGTCTGGTCATCCCCTGTACCGTGTCCGCAGTGTCTGGTCATCCCCTGTACCGTGTCCGTCCGCAGTGTCTGGTCATCCCCTGTACTGTGTCCGCAGTGTCTGGTCATCTCCTGTACTGTGTCCGCAGTCTCTGGTCATCCCCTGTACTGTCCGCAGTCTCTGGTCATCTCCTGCACTGTCCGCAGTCTCTGATCATCTTCTGTACTGTCCGTCAGCAGTCTCTGATCATCTTCTGTACTGTGCGCAGTCTCCTGGTCATCTCCTGCACTGTCCGCAGTCTCTGGTCATCTCCTCACTGTCCGCAGTCTGGTCATCCCCTGTACTAATTGTCCGCAGTCTCTGGTCATCTCCTGTACCGTGTCCGCAGTCTCTGATCATCTCCTGTACCGTGTCCGCAGTGTCTGGTCATCCCCTGTACCGTGTCCGCAGTGTCTGGTCATCCCCTGTACCGTGTCCGCAGTGTCTGGTCCATCTCCTGTACTGTCCACAGTCTCTGGTCATCTCCTGTACTATGTCCGCAGTCTCTGGTCATCTCCTGTACTGTCTGCAGTCTCTGGTCATCTCCTGTACTGTCTGCAGTCTCTGTCATCCCTGTACTATGTCCGCAGTCTCAGGTCATCTCCTGTACTGTCCGCAGTCTCTGGTCATCCCCTGTACTGTCCGCAGTCTCTCTGGTCATCTCCTGTACTGTCGCAGTCTCTGGTCATCTCCTGTACTGTCCGCAGTCTCTGGTCATCTCCTGTACTGTCCGCAGTCTCTCTGGTCATCCCCTATATACAGTCCGCAGTCTCTGGTCATCCCTGATACAGTCCGCAGTCTTTTGGTCATCCCCTATTCTGTCTGCAGTCTCTGGTCATCTCCTGTACTATGTCCGCAGTCTCTGGTCATCTCCTGTACTATGTCCGCAGTCTCTGGTCATCTCCTGTACTATGTCCGCAGTCTCTGGTCATCTCCTGTACTATGTCCGCAGTCTCTGGTCATCTCCTGTACTATGTCCGCAGTCTCTGGTCATCTCCTGTACTATGTCCGTAGTCTCTGGTCATCTCCTGTACTGTCCTCAGTCTCTGGTCATCTCCTGTACTGTCCTCAGTCTCTGGTCATCTCCTGTACTGTCTGCAGTCTCTGGTCATCTCCTGTACTAAGTCGGCAGTCTCTGGTCATCTCCTGTACTGTGTCCGCAGTCTCTGGTCATCTCCTGTACTGTGTCCGCAGTCTCTGGTCATCTCCTGTACTGTGTCCGCAGTCTCTGGTCATCTCTCCTGTACTGTGTCCGCAGTCTCTGGTCATCTCCTGTACTGTGTCTGCAGTCTCTGGTCATCTCCTGTACTGTGTCCGCAGTCTCTGTTCATCCCCTGTACTGTGTCTGCAGTCTCTGGTCATCCCCCGTACTGTGTCTGCAGTCTCTGGTCATCTCCTGTACTGTGTCTGCAGTCTCTGGTCATCTCCTGTACTGTCCGCAGTCTCTGGTCATCTCCTGTACTATGTCTGCAGTCCATTGGTTCAGATATTTTTTTTTCTTGTTTTCTGCCTCTAAAACCTAGGTGCGTCTTTTGGAGCGCAAAATACGGTAATAATAATACATTTATTTCAATAATATAATCAAACCAAAAACACTGAAATGTGAAATATAGCGCCAAGTTCGCACATCGCTGAGCAAAGTCGCAGAATCATTTTCAGTGTCTGATGAGGAATTTCCCCCACGAATCATTATCACTCAATTCTGCAAGTGGTTCTGATTTACTATCGCTGTTCTCTCTAGCCGGTCTAAAACCGATTTTGACCTAAAGGGACGCTTTTTGGACGCCATGGACGTTTTCTACGTTTCCGGCAGAAAACACAGTCAAAATGCAGGCAGGGTGCCGGACAAAGCATTCGGGACAAAATGTATGTGAAATGGTTTGAAACAGGAATGTTATACTATGTGATATTCGTTTTATAAGAAAATTACAGTTTTTAAAATTTTAAAATTTCCCGCCGGTTACGGCGCTTGTACGTCCCGACACTCGCAGGGACCGGAACACGGAAGCCGGATGCCGGAATCGGCCGGAGGAGATGGCCGGGGACACTGCAGAGGACGCATCGCGGGAGCAAAGGACAAGGCAAGCGCTGCAGGGGAATCCCTGAGCAATGCCGCATGGTAATCCCGAGTGTAGCTCGGTTTTTACTGCTTTGGTACTGAAACTTTACCCGAGCTATCGAGATTAAGAACAGATGTAAGATAAAAATATTTTGAAATTAAATGCAATATTTGTCTACGTCAGTGAATAAGATATATCTTGATTGTAATTGTTGATATAGTTATGTGCAAATCTTGACTTTTGTGAAAGTCAAGGTTGACCCAACCCCCTGCCTCCTGAGCTTACTAGGTTAACCACTTCTAGACCGGACTGCTTCACACACTTCCTGCCCAGGCCAATTCCTGCACCTTCCCACCTCAGAGAAGCACCAGTTCCTTAAACTTCCCACCTCAGGTCACCCAAATTCCTTCACCTTCACACCGCACATCACCCCAATGCCTGCACCTTCACACCTCACGTCACTCCAGTTCCTGCACCTTCACACCTCAGAAGCACCGATTCCTGCACCTTCCCACCTCAGGTCACCCCAATTCCTGCAACTTCACACCTCACGTCAACCCCAGTTCCTGCACCTTCACACCTCATAGAAGCACCAATTCTTGCACTTTCACACCTAAGATCACCCCAATTCCTGCACCTTCCCTCCTCAGGTCACCCCAATTCCTGCACCTTCCCACCTCAGATCACCCCAATTCCTGTACCTTCCCTTCTCAGGTCACCCCAATTCCTGCACCTTCCCTTCTCAGGTCACCCCCAATTCCTGCAACTTCACACCTCAGGTCACCCAAATTCCTGCACTTTCACACCTCACCTCAACCCTGTTCTTGCACCTTCACACCTCATAGATGTACCAATTCTTGCACCTTCACACCTCAGATCACCCCATATCATGCACCTTCACAGCTATGGTCACCCCACAAATACCTCCCCCCGAAATTCCACCCTCTCATTCCAAATCCCCCTACATTCTCTTTCCCATCACAAATCCTCCCCCCTAAATTCCACCCTCCTATCCCAAATCCCCCTAAATTATCCCTATAACACCCCCCCCCAAATTCTACCCTCCCATTCCAAATCCCTCTAAATTATCCTTTCAGTTACAAATCCCTCCCATCCCAAATCCCCCCAAATTCTCCTTCCCATCACAAATCCTCCTCTCCCCACCTCCCCTTCCCCCACCACAAATTCTCTCTTCTCCTTAATCCCCCTTTGGATTTGGAATTGAGTGGTGGCCGCACTTAAAGGACAAGGCTCTCTATGGCCTTAATGAAAAGTAAGTTATGTTTGTCTGGTATGCAGATATTTTAAAAGATGGAGGAATACAGCATTTGTGGTGAATATTAATGTGTGCCCAACACGGTTGTCACTGGTGATATGTACAACTATGAAGGAAGACACATGTTCTGGGGCTTTTATTGAATAATTCTCATGGACATTTGAGATGGACTCACATTAATATAATATACACATCGGAGTAAATATTGAATAGTGGTTGCATTAAACTTAATTTGTAATATGAAAAGATTAAAAGATCTTCCCAATCCTAATGACCAGTGAAGCTTCCCTTTTATTGTGATGGATTGGAATATGGGAGGGAGGGGCTTAGGGACAAGCGTCAACACTACCCAGAAATGATGAAGTTCTGCTGGTCAGACCAGGATTCAGCCATGAAGGAAGGTGTGGCAGGCTGCTACAGCATGGCTCCCAAATTTTTTAAATCGGAACAAGGGATACCTATTAGCAAAGTTATGTAGGCATAGGACACACCCCCTGCCATGCCCCCTCAAAGGAGAATTATACCAAAAAAAAAGATTAGTTAAACCCACAAGTGCTTTTTTCCCAAGTCATCTTCTAGGACAGCTCCACATGAGAGATAGGCTCCTCCCAGGAAACACCGGCTCCACCTTTTTCTCCTATAAGTAGCCTCTCTCCCAGGGGGACCCTCAGTATTAGTGTTTCCTCCGGCCAGGACAAAGCTACGCCTGTTTTTTTTTTTTCCCCTTGCTGTCTAGTGAGGTACAGAGGCCCCCTGGCTGAGGCTCCCCTTCCTCCTCTTCTTAGCAAGGCAGGGGCCTTGTGAGGTGGCTTCAGCAGGGTTTTTCACCCTGAAGCACCCCTTTGGGACGGGGGAGACAGACCCCTGGATGGTCCAAACGGGGCTCTCTAGGGGGTAGAGCCGGCTCCCGCTGACCTATTTGGCAGTGCCTTCCCTTGTGGGACAGAGGTAAGCTTACCTTCTTCCTGGATCTCGGCAGCACGGAACCAGGAAGTACGGGAAGCCGCAGCCGCGTCATTTCTGTGACGTCATTTCTGGCGCAGGAGGAACAGGAAACGGATTGCCGCCATTTTGGTCATGGGCGGCGGATCGCAAAATTTGCCACGCCACGGCCACTTTACCCACCGGCGGCCGTGAGAGGAAGGTCGGCGTTCAGGGATCCCAAGCAGGGGGCGGAGCCCCATCAACCCTGCAAAAACAGCCGCACCGAGGGCGGGCTGCAGCGAGAATGGAGGCAGATCTTCGGAGCTGGGGTAGGCCTGCAGCAAGGTAAGAGCCTTTTTGGCTGCCACTTGCCCCTCTCCCTCTCCCCTCTCCTGCAAACCTGTCCCCCCCCCCGCTGGCCCTTTTCGGCTTCGGGAGGGGTCCCGGGGGTTGGGGTGGGCCGGGGGGGTATCAGGGGTTCTCCTCTCCTCCCTCTCCTCTTCTCTCTACGGCACCCTAGGGCTTTCTGGGTACCAGTGGGTGCACGTAGGTCAGTCCCCCGGGCCCCTCGGCTTACAGGATACCTTGTGTCTTCCTGTCCCTAGATGGGCCCACAAGAGGAGGATAGAGGGGGAAAAGAAACTCCTTGTGAGTCAAAGAAAAAATTGCGCTACCTGGAGGAAGAAGCTAGCTAGAGCTTGGCGGAAGCAACTGTGCCAAGAATGTATTGATAAGCTAATTAAGAAGGAGTCAGGATTCCTCTTTAAAGATTTTCTGCAAAACATGATGCAGAAGATGTCTAAAACCTTTCAAAGTTTTAGGGAGCAGGAGGCAGGAACCAGCCCCCCGGATGAGCCTCAACCTGGCTCTTCAGGCATTTCCCCGTAGGGGAAAAGGAGGAAGCAGGACCAGGCTGCCACTGCGAGTCGAGAAGAAGAACCTTCCAGCACTTCGGACTCGGAGGAAGGCGAGGCAGAGGATCCAGGATCACAGATCGCAAAGGTTCCTTTATCCAGTAAAAGATACAGAAGGCCTCTTGAAGGTGATCTATGATACTCTGGATCTAGAAGAGGAACAACTGGATCTCTCTCTGCACTACCAGCTATACGCATGGTTACAGAAAAGAAGCGTCCGCACATTCCCCATTCATTCCATCCTATGGTCTACCATAAAGGGGGAATGGGAAGAGCCGGAAAAGAAGGCTTTCTTTCCTAAAAACCTTAAAAGGCGATTTCCGTTTAAAGAAGACGATGTGTCCGTGTGGGAATCCTGCCCAAAGCCAGATGCCCCCCTTTCAATGATTTCAAAATCGACGGACTTATCCTTTGAGGACGGCAGTTCCCTTAAGGATCCAATGGACCGCAAAGCAGACACATTCCTTAAAAGAGCGTGGGAAGCATCTGCAGTGAATTTTAAACTGGCAGTAGCAACAACCTGCGTTTCCAGAACCTTAGATGTATGGCTAGGACAGCTCTGCTCTCACCTTGAACAAGGTACATCGGCAGAGGAGATCCTGAAATCACTATCAGCTTCGACAGAGACCATCAGATATACAGCAAGATCGACTGAGCTCATAAATTCAGCCCTTAGAGCCATCTGGTTAAAGTCTTGGCAGGGGACGTTGCTTCCAAATCTAGTCTCTGCGGCCTGCCTTTCAAGGGAAAACTCCTCTTTGGGCCAGAACTAACCTCGGTCCCTAGAAAGGTCAGCTGACAAAAGGAAAGGATTTCCAGTCCCCAGCAAGCAAACGGGACAGAAATTTTTTCGCCCCCAACAGGCAGTACGCAACAAGGGAGGCTAGATTTCAGGGGCAGAGGAGCAGCTGGGGCTCTAAAAGGGGCAGGAACGAGTCAAGGGGGAAGGGAGGCTTCCTCTTCAACCCCAACCAGGTTAAATCCAAGACTCAGCCCAAGTGACTGGCGAAGCCAAGTGGGAGGAAGACTGGACACTTCCCACACACAATGGCTGAAGATGACCCAGAATGCATTCATCCTAGACACAATTCGCAACAGTTACAAGATAGTTTTCAAGACTCCCCCCTCGAAGATTTTTCGCGACCCCCTTGCCAAGGGACAGGGAAAAGGCAGACGCACTGGTGAACCTCCTGGAAGGGATGCTCCAGCAGAACGTGGTTTGTCAGCTGGAGGAGGAAGAGAGGGGAAGTGGATTCTACTCCCATTTATTTCTAAGAAGGAAGGCATCCAGAAGTTATAGAATGATATTCAACCTGAAGAAGGTGAACGAATTCGTAGAACCCAAAAAGCTCTGCATGGAAACAATACACACGACAAAAGAACTCCTGCCGCCAGGCATATTTATGGGTTCAATAGACCTGAAGGACGCATATCTTCACATCCCGATAAGGGAAGAATTGAGGAAATTTCTGAGGTTCGTACTGAAAGGCGCACGAAGAACAATCTTATTTCAATTCAACGCACTCCCCTTTGGTCTGTCGTCAGCTCCAAGAATATTCACAAAGATCCTAGGGGAACCTCTACAAGCCCTGAGGTTAGAGGGGGTAAACATCATCCCCTATCTGGACAACTTGCTCTTATTTCTGGAAGAGGCCTGGAATCCCATGTGGAACACACAATATCCTTCCTAGAAAACCTAGGGTGGTTAATAAACATGGAGAAATCACAGCTAGTCCCTTCCAGGAGGATCACATATTTGGGGTACAGTCTGGATTCCACAAATACTTGCTTATACACCTGACCACAGAGAAAGCGCTCAAACTACAGCAAGATACAAATACCTTCTGGGGGATGGCGACCTGCACAGTCAGAACCGCAATGAAGCTTGTCGGGCACATGACAGCTTGCATACCGGGGTACAATGGGCACAGCTACACTCCAGAGCGTTGCAGAACCACATCCTCTAACATTGGGATGGCAGCCAAGCATCCCTAGATTCCAGTATCTGCCTCACGCACAAAGTGAGAGAATCACTAAGATGGTGGGGGAATATCCACACATTGGAAGCAGGAAGGAAGTGGAAGCAAGTCAACCCAGTAAGAGTCACCACAGATGCAAGTATGTGGGGGTGGGGTGCGCATATGGAGGACTGCCTGGCCCAGGGCAAGTGGGACGCGGAGATCTTGGGGAGGTCGTGAAACTTCAAAGAATTATTGGCACTCTTCAAAGCTGTCACGTCTTTTCAGAAGAAGATAGTAGGGAAAGAGGTTCAGATCTTGTCCGACAATACAACGGCACGGCAGTCGCATACTTAAACAGGCAGGGGGGCACGAGGTCCCCGAGACTGATGGAACTGGCAGAAATCCTCCTGAGCTGGGCAGAAAAGAACCTAAAATCCATCACGGCGTTGCATTTGAAAGGGGATCTAAATCAGCTGGTGGACCAGTTGAGCTGGGAAGAAGTCATCCAGAGTGGTGCCTCAGCCATACAGCATTCGAGAGACCTCCTCTATGCTTTCCCACCATTCAGATTATTACCAAGGGTGATACAGAAGATACAGTCATCTCAAGCCAGGATCATCCTGATTGCTCCAATCTGGTCCAAAAGATCATGGTTCTCCCGGCTGAGGAAACTGAGCTTAACGGACCCATGGATGATACCCCCCGCACACGACTTACTCGCCCAGGGGGAAGTGCTACACCCACACCCGGAAAAACTATCCCTGACAGCTTGGCTTCTGAGCGGAACAGGCTAGCAGAGAAAGGGTTATCAGGAAGAGGGGTCGCCACCATCTTAGACGGACGGAAAAAAAAAAAATCGACAAACACCATATATGATACTATCTGGAAGAAATTTTCCTTCTGGAGAAGCAGGAACGAGTCGTCGGGGCCCCATCCTAAATACAGTACTTGAATTCCTTCAAGCCGGAGCGGACAAGAACCTGGCCGCCAATACTTTTAAGGTGCAAGTAGCCGCTCTGTCAAACTTTCTGGAGCTAAGATTGGCAGAAGATCACTTAGTAATCAGATTCCTGAGGGCTATCTCTAGACGCCGAGCTCCGTCCATACCAAAATACCCTATATGGGACCTGGGCACAGTTCTAAAGAGTTTTCAGCAAGAACCTTTCGAACCCTTGGAGGAATGTTCTTTCAGGCATTTAACCCTTAAGACCACCCTCCTTATAGCACTAGTCTCCGCCCGCAGAGTCAGCGAATTGCAAGCTCTGTCAGTAATAGAACCATACTGCACGATCCTGTTTGACAGAATAATCCTCCACACGGATCCGGCATTTCTACCAAAGGTTGCGTCGCATTTTCACAGATCACAAGAAATAACAAGAAATAGTAATACCATCCCTTGATGGAAACCCAAGCAACGCAAAAGAGGGTGACTACAACAAAATCGATGTAAGGAGATGTTTAATTGCGTACAGCGAGTGCACAAAAACATGGAGACGCTCGTCCAGTCTCTTCATCTTATTCTGGGGCCCAAAGAAGGGATACAATGACTCCAAAGGCACCATCGCAAAATGGATAAGAGAGGCCATCTCAGAAGGATACATAACTGTGTCTCTGGCACCTCCGCCTGGCTTAAAGGCACATTCAACCAGGGCCACCGCAGCCTCCTGGGCGGAAAAGGCCGGGGTCTCCCCCGGACAGATCTGCAAAGCCGCAACGTGGTCCAGCTTCACCACCTTCGCCAGACCCTACCGATTAGAGCTGATTGGCAACAAGGACTAGGCATTTGGAATGAAGGTCCTGCAAGCAAAGGCCCTGCCCTAATGTACGTATTCCTATTCAGTCCTCTCATGTGGCGCTGTCCTAGAAGATGACTTGGGAAAACGCAGTTATTTACCTGTTAACTGTATTTCCAGGAATCTTCTAGGACAGTGTAACTCCCTCTCGATTATTGTGTACTTATATGCTGGTGTTCCGTCATGTAATGAACTAGTGATCTATCGTTTCTACTGCCATTTTTATGCTTTCTCCTAGGCCTTCGGTCATATTCCTGTACTGCGGGTCCCCCTGGGAGAGAGGCTACTTATAGGAGAAAGGTGGCGCGGGTGTTTCCTGGGAGGAGCCTATCTCTCATGTGGAGCTGTCCTAGAAGATTCCTGGAAATACAGTTAACAGGTAAATAACTGCGTTGTTTTTTTTTTTTTTTTAACCACTACTATTCTTTTATACTGGTTTCTGAAATTTACAAATGCAGCAATTTAGAAATGTTTTGCACTGGGAAACACTTTTTGAAAGATAAATAGTACATTTTGTATTCAACTATATGGATCAGACCAAAATGAGGGACAAAATAAGGAGGAATGAGGGACCAAATCAGGGATAGTCCCTCGAAATCGTGGATATTTAGGAGCTATGCTACAGGTAGGTGTCTGTATTTTAGACCTGCAGCATCAACTACCCTCTACCTCTCTCTGACCCTAGGGTCACACACACCTAGCATTCTCCGCAGCATTTTGCAGAAACGCAGTATAGTCCATTTAACATGATTTCCTATGGGACACGTTCACACATCTCTGCATTTTCATCCTTTACACTTTTTGGAAAGGGCAGGGGCTTTTTTGGATGCAAAAAGTTGCATTTTTGGATCTATTGACTGCAATGGAAAAGCTGCAGAAACACATGTAGTGCATTTTTGCTGCGTTTTTGTGCCGTTTTTGATGCGTTTTACATTTTAAATCTGCCTAGCAACAAGAAAAATGTAAAAAAAAAAAAAAAAAAAGGCAACATGAAAGACGCTGCAAAAACGCAGGTGCAAAAATGCAATGCAAAGCGCAATGCAAAAACGGATCAAACGCAACCTACATAGGTGTGAACCAAGACTTATTGAAACTATTAATATAATTCCATCCATGCCAAACCCTTGAAGGAAATCCATGGTTTGCTCTGTAAAAATGTAGTGCAAACGAATAGTTTTTTAGTTAACTATAATAATTATAATACTTAATTACAAGTTTTATTTTTCTTTATCTTTTCATGAACTTTAAAAAGAATTGTGTAAGAAAAATATCTCGCTGTGTACTGCAGATATTATATGTAATCGGATACATGTGTTTTTCAGACCTATCTGTTAGGTAGCCGATCCGCCTTTTCTTACACCTTGTTAGAAGACATTCAGTATCTCGGGGAAGAGAAGCTGTGATCGGACTCTGGAAATGTCTCTGTGCAGTACAGAAAGATTGGCCTTTTCCGAATTTATTGGCCGTTCTGGGAGAACTCAGCCAGAAAGGTAACTGTAATTTATATTTGCAATTGGGATAACCGTGCAGCCAGAGGGAAGAGTCTCATTGTACAGTGGGGATGTGGTCATCTAACACTCTAGAACAGGGGTGTCAAACTGACGGGCCTCCAGCTGTTACATAAATACAAGTCCCATCATGCCTCTGCCTGTGGGATAGTAGAAATGTCCAAAAGAATGCACTTTTGATGGTAGATTGGGAGGCATTTATTGAGAGCAATACTTCAAGCCAACGCGTTTAGGGAGAAAAGACTCTCCCTTCTTCAGGGCTATTAAAACACAAAAAATATACAGAGAAACAATTACAGTATAGAAGAAATAAAAAAATAAAAATATGTATATATAAAAAAAAAAACTAAATAAATATATGTATACATTATATTACCAAAAGTATTGGACCCGCCCTCCCAATCATGTGATTCCGGTGTTCCAATCCCCTCCATGGACACAGGTGTATACAATCAAGCCCCTAGGCATGCAGACTGCTTCTACAAACATTGGTGAAAGAATGGGTCGCTCCCAGGAGCTCAGTGACTCCAAGCGTGGTCCCGTGATAGGTGGTCACCTGGGCAATAAGTCCATCCGTGACATTTCCTGGCTACTAAATATTCCACGCTCAACTGTTAGTGGGATTATAACAAAGTGGAAGCAACTGGGAACAACAGCCACTCAGACACCAAGTGGTAGGCCACGTCACATGACAGGACGGGGTCAGCGCATGCTGAAGCGCACAGTGCGCAGAAGTCGCCAACTGTCTTCAGAGTCAATAGCTAAAGATCTCCAAACTTGGTGTGGCCTTCAGATGAGCCCAACAACAGTGCGTAGAGAGCTTCATGGAATGGGTTTTCCATGGCCGAGCAGCTGCATCCAAACCTTCAATCACCAAGTGCAATGCAAAGCGTTGGATGCCGTGGTGTAAAGCACGCCACCACTGGACTCTAGAGCAGTGGAGACGTGTTCTCTGGAGTGACCAATCACGCTTCTCTGTCTGGCAATCCGATAGACGTGTCTGGGTTTGGCGGTGGCAAGGAGAACGGTACTTGCTTGACTGCATTGTGCCAAGTGTAAAGTTTGGTGGAGGGGGGATAATGGTGTGGGGTTGTTTTTCAGGGGTTGGGTTTGGCCCCCTAGTTCCAGTGAAGGGAACTCTTAAGACGTCAGCATCCCAAGATATTTTGAACAATTTCATGCTCCCAACTTTGTGGGAAGAGTTTGGGGATGGCCCCTTCCTGTTCAAACATGACTGCACACCAGTGCACAAAGCAAGGTCCATAAAGACATTTTGGTCCTCTTTGAGGCTCAGTAAGCTCTGACATGACTCCGTATTACACCGTGAATGATGATCGTGAGGCTTCCTCACCTGTTAGCTAGGTGTCTCATCACACAGCGGAAGCAAAAGAATGTTGGACATCATGTTTAGACATCTTTCAAATTTATCATTATGTGGGTCTGCCTGAACTGGATATGATCAAGTCATAAATTGTATTTATTTTTTCTATAGGTGAGGGTCTGGTGGAGCACATTCTGCTGGATGAATTTGGATGCTCACTGAATCCAGAGCTGAGAGGTGAAAAATATACAGTAAAGTACAATGCAATATATTTGATTATTTTCCAATTTTCTCCAAAGTGCAGAGGTGTTGTATATGTGTTTCCCTGAATTTCAGACTTTCCCCTTCAGGTCATACAATTCATGTATAAAATGGGTTTATCTTGTTCCCCTGTTTGGAAGGGACTGGTATGTCCAAAGAGTAAGCAGGTTAAGAGCCCATTCACACTTTTGCGACTTTTCATGCGACTTTGTGGTCCAATGTCAGCCGCCCCCCATGTGTCCCAATGGGTACCATTCATATCTGTGCAACTTCAAGTCGCAGCGACTTCAAAGTAGTTCAAGTAGTTCATTCTACTACTTTGGTATGACTTTCATGCAACTTGAGAGCCATAGACTGCAATGAAAACCCTCAAAAGTTGTATGGAAGTTGCACCTGAATGTTATACATGCAACAGTTGTCCATTATCATTAATGAAAGCCAAAGTCGTATCCAAGTTGCACCCATCCAAAGTTGCATCAAAGTTGTAACATTGGAGTCGTACAAGTGTGAACCGAGCCTTCAACAAGCACATGACTGCAGTTTTGAGCTTGCTTCAGGTTCTCAGCCGGCTCCTGGCTTTACGTGACTCAGGTGTGAATAATTATAAATAATAATAATAAGGCATTACCCTGAGAAGAATAAAAGATTTATTCATATCTGACTGTTTGATAAAACTTTACGTTTTAGCACAGCTCTCGGCACTGATCCTTTGCCACTCTTTCAGGGATGCATGGCATAGCTTGTCCCCCACAAGGGGGCGGACTGACCATTGGGGAACTCGGCACTGCCCGAGGGCCCAGGGACAGTAGGGGCCCCATGAGAAGCCCCTGGTACCTTTCATAGGCTTTTTTGGGTGTGGTTTGAGTGTGGGCAAGAACACAGGGGCCCCATGATCCCTTATTGCCCGGGGGCCCCATGAGTTGTCAGTCCGCCCCTGCCCCACTGGTCATTCCTAGATCATTACTGAGTCTTGCAGTGACTAGGGGTCAGCAGGAGGAACCACAGCAGTCAGAGGGGATTCCTATATTCATCTAGCTCAAGGAATCAAATAATATTGGCACCAGAAGCCCTGCTACCGAGTTAAATTTTTAGCAAGCAGGTCAACACAACAGACAGGTATGTATAAGTCTTCCCGTTCGGCCCATGCACATAAATTGCCGGATGGGAGCAGCACCAATGTGCATGGATGTGTCTAAACGTCCCCCCATATCTATCACATACCTGGTGGAGAGAGGGCTTCCTTTGTGTCTAAGTTCCAGATTTCCCTGTTTTTCCGAGTCAGGCCCAATGAAGCACGTGTCATCTGCTGGAATGCTTGCAGAGATGTTCTGACTAGGAAGTTTGTCAGAGGAATGCCCAGGAGTTCTCTGGCGTGTCTGCAGACATGTGGAACCTGCAAGAAGCAGAAGATATTCAGTAGAGAACAGGAGAAGTGTCAGTTTGAAGCCAAGGTCAGATTTGAATTGATTACAAGAGCAAGCGTAGTTAGGATTCTATCCGGGGTCATACACAGGAGAGCAGAGAGAGGAGATCCATTAGAAAGCCATGGTCAGGTCAGGAGGCAGGCAGAAGACGGGTCTAGGGACAATCCGAGTCAGTAATAGGAATCCACAGATGCAAAGAGAACACAGGAACAAGCTCACTGGAAAGCCAAAGATCAACCAGCAATTTCAGAGAGCAGTAAAGGGACAGAGTCGTCTAGCACCAAGGGCAAGAATCCAGAATTGCCCCCCTCTTCCACACTGTTAATACATGCCATAGAATTGGTGTACCATCCTGCATGTATTCCCTCCCCCCCCCCCCCCCCCCCCCTTGCTCATATCTGCTCCCGGGGCAGCTGTCCCTCCTGCTCACTCCTTGTCCTGGCCCTGGCAGAGAGATACTGGCGTCCTTATAAAGGCCATCTGGCACCAAACTGGGCTGGGATCATGCATAGCTGTGCACCAGGGCGCATGCATTTTCCGATGCCCGTTTATTCGCCAGTGCACATTCCTGTGGCCATGCAAAGTACTGGCAGGAATGCCAGGTTTTTCGAGAACTTTTGCTGTGGACAGTGCCCTGACAGCATCCGCCGTGTGTGCGATCTGTCACCGGCCGTGTACCTCGGACATGGCCGATGACAGGTCTGAGTACCGGCCCCCGTTGCCGGTACCATGTGACCTGCTGTGACCAATCACAGCAGGTCACATGACAGTTGTATACAATGGATAGCTTCCTTTCATGCCATCCATTGTATACTAGTGTCTAGCTGTGAATGGTCACAGCTAATCACATGCACATGTCATGTGATTAGCTGTGGCCAAATCACAGCTAAGCACAAAAAAAAAAATAAAACCTGTATGAATCGATGTCATTCTGGTAAATGCTTGCTTATAGCAAAGTAATTCTTTGCTATAAGCAAATTGTGTAAAAAAAAAAAAAAAAAAATACTGATCACTTCCCCAAAGTAGTACAGTGTTACTATGGTAACATTGTACTACTTTGGTCATAGTGAGATGTCAAAAGAAAATCTTAAATAAAAGAAAAAAAATGTAATAAAAATAATAGAAAAAATAAAAAAAAATATATATATTTTTTTCATACTGTCACCAGTCAGTGTCCCTGATCACCGCCATGCCAGTTATATGATGACGCTGTACTGCACTGGTGACAATATGTAAAAAAAAAATAGTGAAACTAATTTTTTTTGAATTTTTTCATTTTCCAAAAAATTATGACAAAAAAAATACAACTTCAAAAAACTCGCCATGCCTCTTATGAAGTACATCGGACTGTCTACTCTGCAAAAAGGGGTCATTTGGGGGATATCTGTACTATTCTGACATTTGGGGGATATCTGTACTGTCCTGACATTTGGGGGATATCTGTACTGTCCTGACATTTGGGGATATCTGTACTGTCCTGACATTTGGGAGATATCTGTCATGTCCTGACATTTGGGGGATATCTGTCCTGTTCTGACATTTGGGGGATATCTGTACTGTTCTGACATTTGGGGATATCTGTACTGCCCTGACATTTGGGGGATATCTGTCATGTCCTGACATTTGGGGGATATCTGTACTGTCCTGACATTTGGAGGATATCTGTCCTGTCCTGACATTTGGGGGATATCTGTACTGTTCTGACATTTGGGGGATATCTGTACTGTCCTGACATTTGGGGGATATCTGTACTGTTCTGACATTTGGGGGATATCTGTACCGTTCTGACATTTGGGGGATATCTGTACCGTTCTGACATTTGGGGGATATCTGTACCGTTCTGACATTTGGGGGATATCTGTACCGTCCTGACATTTGGGGGATATCTGTACTGTCCTGACATTTGGGGGATATCTGTACCGTTCTGACATTTGGGGGATATCTGTACCGTCCTGACATTTGGGGGATATCTGTACCGTCCTGACATTTGGGGGATATCTGTACCGTCCTGACATTTGGGGATATCTGTACCGTCCTGACATTTGGGGGATATCTGTACTGTTCTGACATTTGGGGGATATCTGTACCGTTCTGACATTTGGGGGATATCTGTACCGTCCTGACATTTGGGGGATATCTGTACTGTCCTGACATTTGGAGGATATCTGTCCTGTCCTGACATTTGGGGGGATATCTGTACTGTTCTGACATTTGGGGGATATCTGTACCGTTCTGACATTTGGGGGATATCTGTACTGTTCTGACATTTGGGGGATATCTGTACCGTTCTGACATTTGGGGGATATCTGTACCGTCCTGACATTTGGGGGATATCTGTACTGTCCTGACATTTGGGGGAATATCTGTACTGTTCTGACATTTGTGGGATATCTGTACCGTCCTGACATTTGGGGGATATCTGTACCGTCCTGACATTTGGGGGATATCTGTACTGTTCTGACATTCTTGGACCTCAAGAATTTAGATTGGCCATCAGTACTTCAGGATTGATCAATATTCAGATCTATACCATAGTTTGTGAACTCTATAACTTTCCTACAAACTAAATAATACATCCTAATTTGGGTTATTTTCACCAAAGACATGTAGCAGAATACATCTCGGCCTAAATGTATGAAGAACAATTATTTATTTGCAAACTTTTATAACAGAAAACAAAGAAAAACGTGTTTTTTTTTTTTCAAAATTTTCGGTCTTTTTTTGTTAATTTAGCAAAAAATAAAAACCCCAGCGTTGATTAAATACCACCAAAAGAAAGCTCTAGTTGTGTGAAGAAAATGATAAAATTTTAGTTTGGGTACAATGTTTGTATGACCGCGCAATTGTCATTCAAAGTGTGAGAGCGCTGAAACCTGAAAAATGGCCTGGGCAGGAAGGGGGTAAAAGTGCCCGGTATTGAATTGGTTAAATGTAAATTAAAAAGCACATAAACATATGATTAAGTATAATTAAAAAAGGATAATAGTAGATATGTAAAATATGATAAATAATAATTAAATGAATCAATGTTATGTGAAAACTATGAAAATTCACAACACATATAGAATTTGTGTAATTACTTAAAGCGTTGGTACTGAGATTACCAAACAGTATCTACAGTCAAAACAGTCTCCTAGATATATATATCGTAAAAAGGTAATTACCATATAGGATTAATATAGGTGAGACAATTAAAACTTAAATATCCTTATAAGAAAAATGGTGATGATAAAAAGAAAGTAACAATAATCAGATTACATGGGATCATCTGACATCAACTCTTATCTATAAAACAGTTGATGTCGATGTCCACATTGTGGCCTGCTGGGATCAAAGTCTTGAGCTCATAAATCCATTTCGTCTCCATTTGGGATACCAGTCTGGATTTATTAGAACCCCGCCAGTGTTGTTGTACCATGTCTATGCCTGTAAATCTCAGGAATGAAGGATCTCTTTGGTGACAAATACCTAAAATGTTTGGGTAAGGGATGCTCTTTGAAGCCCTTTTTAATGTTGTAAACATGCTCTCGAAGCCTATCCCTTAATCTCCTCGTAGTCCCGACCGATGTATTGCTTATGGCACGGACATTCCAAGAAATAAACTACATGTTTGCTGTTGCAGGTAATGAATGTTGCAATATCTTATAATTTACTAGTAGTAGAGGAGGTAAAAAAATCACCACCTTTACCTCCTCTACTACTACAACATTAAAAAGGTCTTCAAAGAGCATCTCTTATCAAAACACTTTCCACGCTGAGACATCACACCGCCGGGTCACTGGGGTCCGGTGGCTATCTTTCCACTCCAGCTGGTCAGTGTATCTAGCAGCTTGGTTACTTCTTTATTTACATTTTATTGTAGTAGTGTATGTGAAATACCTCTGCTTTCATTTAATTTGCTCAATAAATATGGTTACATACTACACTATGGGCATCCATCTTTGTTGCTCTGCATCGAGCAATTAAATCCATCCAGGACCCCAGGTATTCTACCAGGACCAGAGGAGAGGGAGCCTGTCTGACCAGATCCCACCACAGCACATCCAGTAGAGGGCAAGGTTGAGTGATATCCCTGACACCCACATCTGTAGGAGTAAGGATCCAGTCCCAGGCTACACCTTAGAGGGAACCTCCACTTCTGGCATATCTGACCCATGCGCATTAAGATTTGCGCTTCCGGTGAGTGGGGAATCTTTCCATTTTTTCACACACCACCGGATCACTCTGATGCACATTGTGAGATCGATATCTACCCATCAACATTAGGGTGGACTATCACTGTGACTCGCGATATATCATATCACTTGGAGCATCCTCCCATTTAGAGATTGGGTTGCTGTCTGTATTTAGGACGATTTATCTATCGCATATGTTTGCACTTTATTTTATGGTTGAGCGCTGCACTTGTTTTTATATTATTAGTTAAGGATAGTGATTGTCTAATTGTGTTGACCTCCTGACAGGCTCACTTAAAATATTCCCTTGCTACTACTTTTCTTTATCCCTACTATGCCATTTACTCCTGGACCAAAAAAAAGAATGAACATTGGTGAAGCACATAATGAAATTGTATTATTATTTCTATAGACCTTGTGAAGACACATTATAAGCTTCACTATATTGCCAAAGTATTGGTCGGTCGGCCTTTCCACGCACATTAACTTTAATGACCTCCCAGTCTTAGTCCATAGGGTTCAATATTGAGTTGGCCCCGCCCTTTGCAGCTATAACAGCTTCAACTCTTCTGGAAAGCCGTCCACAAGGTTTAGGAGGGTTGTCTATGGGAAGGTTGGACCATTCTTCCAGAAGCACATTTGTCAGGTCAGGCACTGATGTCGGGGGAGGAGGCCTGGCTCGCAGTCTCAGCTCTAATTCATCCCAAAGGTGTTCTATGGGGTTGAGGTCAGGACTCTGTTCAGGACAGTCAAGTTCCTCCACCCCAAACTGGCTCCTCCATGTCTTTATGGACCTTGCATTGTGTACTGGCGTGCAGTAATGTTGGAACAGGAAGGGACCATCCCCAAACTCTTCCCACATAGTTGGGAGCATGAGATTGACCAAAATGTCTTGGTAAGCTGACACCTCTTAAGGTAAACTGCACTCCAGTGCACAAAGCAAGTTCCCTTCACTGGAACTAGGGGGCAAGCCCAACCTCTGAAAAACAACCCCACACCATAATCCCCCCTCCACCAAACTTTACACACCTGCAAAAACCATGCAGTCAGGAAAGTACCCCTTTCTCCTGGCAAACCAACAAACCCAGACACATCCATCAGATTGCCAGACAGCGAAGCACGATTGTTCACGTCTCTAGAGTCCAGTGGCGGCGTGCTTTACATCACTGCATTTGATGTTTTGCTTTGCACTTGGTGAGATGTAAGGCTTGGATGCAGCTGCTAGGCCATGGAAACCCATTCCATGAAGCTCTCTACTACGCACTGTTGTTGGGCTCATCTGAAGGCCACAGCAAGGTTTGGAGGTCTTTAGCTATTGACTCTGCAGACAGTTGGTGACTTCTGCGCACTGTGCGCTTTCAGCATGCGCTGACCCCCCCCCCGCCCTGTCCCATGTGACGTGGCCTACCACTTGGTGGCTGAATTGCTGTTGTTCCCAGTTTGCTTCCACTTTGTTATAATCCCACTAACAGTTGAGCGTGGAATATTTAGTAGCCAGGAAATGTCACGGATGGACCCTTATTGCCCAGTGTGACCCACCTATCACGGGACACACCGCACGCTTGGAGTCACTGAGCTCCTGAGAGCGACCCATTCTTTCACCAATGTTTGTAGAAGCAGTCTGCATGCCTAGGGGCTTGATTGTATACACCTGTGTCCATGGACGGGGATTGGAACACCCTGAATCACATGATTGTTGGAGGGTGGGGCCAATACTTTTGGCAATATAGTGTTTATCTTATAATTATTGTATATCTTGCTGGGCTGGAAAAGATGAAACAATTGCTTGCATAAGCAATGTTCTTAGAGAAATAATAAATAAGTACATGTTAAATGAGTTACAGTAACTCTCCAGATTTAAATTGTGTGCAGAGATCACATATCTACCAGTTAGATTCCCTGTAATGTTCCAATCAGCACTGGGAAAGTGATCCCCTCTGAATGCTGTATATAACACAGACACATTGGAGGTGGTTTACTAAAGGGGTAGAGCCTTTTCACTTAGCAAGAAAAATGTATTTTTACTTTGCAATGGAATCTTCCTAGTGAATGTGGTGAGCATTCATCATCTTATATAGAATATCCAATCACAAGCAAGGGACATTTTTAAAAAATCTTGTGGTTGGATGATGGAGGTTCAGCAGGAACTCCATCTAATTCAATAAGCCAAGAAATAAATCACTTGCAAAGTAGAAATTAACTTCAACTGAGTGAACAGGATATTATTGCTTTGTGCAAATCAACCCCATTGCAAAATCAAGACTTCTATTCATGAGGACCAACAGCTCAGAAGATCTGGAGTAATAGTACATTTCACAACTATAGAATGCATATAGAAAAAGTTTATCTCCTTAAGAAAAACTGTTGATAAGATTTGCCAATCACAAACATTTTGAACTACAAATCAGTTAATTTATACAACTAATCATGATCTCAGGTATTCATTAACCGTTTCCATACACCGGGCACTTTTTTCCTCCCCCTTCCTGCCCAGGCCATTTTTCACTCCCCACTGGGGAGATTTCCCCTCACTTCCTGTCCTGCGGGGGGAGAGGGGTGTGGTGTCCAGGGGGGTGTCATAAAGGCAGAAGACACAAACATGTGATAAAAACATTGTCATTGTTATTTATTCTGTTTAAACCAATTCATACCTGCAGGCAATTTTACCCCCTTCCCCCCCAGTCCATTTTTCAGGTATTTCAGCGCTCTCACACATTTGGAATGACAATTGCGCGGTCATACAACAATGTACCCAAACTAAAATTTTATAATTTTCTTCACACAACTAGAGCTTTCTTTGGTGGTATTTAAATCACCTGGGCGGGCTGGGGTTTTTATTCTTTGCTAAAATTAACAAAAAAAAGAACCTAAACAATTTGAAAAAAAAAACACATTTTTCTTTGTTGCATGTTATACAAAGTTTGAAAAATAAATAATTGTTCTTCATAAATTTAGGGCTGAGATGTATTCTGCTACATGTCCCCTTTGGGGAAAATAACCCTAATTAGTTATTTAATTATTTAGTCTGTAGAAAAGTTATAGAGTTTCACAAACTATTGGATATATTCTGAAAGTTGATCAATCAGTTCTGACGGGCCAATCTAATTTCTTGAGGTCCAAGAATGTCAGAACAGTACAGATATCCCCAAATGTCAGGACTGGTACAAGATATCCCCCTAAATGTCAGGACGGTACAGATATCCCCCAAATGTTCAGGACGGTACAGATATCCCCCCAAATGTCAGAACAGTACAGATATCCCACAAATGTCAGGACGGTACAGATATCCCCCAAATGTCAGAACAGTACAGATATCCCCCAAATGTCAGAAACGAGTACAGATACCCCCGAATGTCAGGACAGTACAGATACACCCCAGATGTCAGCAGACGGTACAGATATCCCCCAAATGTCATGACGGTACAGATATCCCCTCCAAATAACCCCTTTTTGCAAAGTAGACAGTCCGACGTATTTCATAAAAGGCATGGCAAACTTTTTAACAGTTGTAATTTTTTGGTCATTTTTTCGGAATATGAAGAAATAAAAAAAATGATTTTTCACAATTTTTTTTACATACTGTCACCAGTGCAGTACAGCGTCATCATATAACTGGCATGGTGTGGTGGTGTGATCAGGGACACTGACTGTGACAGTACTAACAAAAAAAAAAAATTGATAATTTTTTTAAATTTTTTTTATTTTTTATTACTTTTTTTTCATCTTTTTTTAAGATTTGTTTTTCATATTTCACTATGACCAAAGTAGTATAACGTTAACCAATAGTAACATTTGTACAACTTTGGGGAGAAGTGATCAGTATTTTCTTTTTTTTACACAATATGCTGCATATAGCAAGAATTACTTTTGCTATAAGACAAGCATATTACCTGAATAAAATCAATTAATTCAGGGTTTTTTTGTTTTTTTGTTTTAGCTGTGAATTGCCACGGCTAATCACATGACACATGATTAGCTGTGATTGGCCCAGCTTGTGCATGTGATCCCTCGGTGACCATTCACAGCTAGCCACAACTGTATACAATGGATGGCATGAAAGGAAGCCATCCATTGTATACAACTGTCATGTGACCTGCATGTGATTGGTCACAGCAGGTCACATGGTGCAGACAACGGGGCCAGTACACAGATCTGTCATTGGCCGTGTCCGAGGTACACGGCCGTTGACAGATCGCGCCGCTGCGCGGCTCTGTTGGGCAGGCAAACTGCCCATGCCTGAAAGGACGCCATATACGTCCACCTGAGAGACGAGGTGCTCGCCCGTCCACCATCATGGCCGTACAGGCCAGGCGGGCGGAACCGTTTAAGTATGTAGATTTGTATACTATGCGAGTTTTTCAAATTAGTTAAAATTATATGTATTTGTAGTACATTCCCAAATATCTATGTACAGAATATGTCCACACAAAGATTTGCTTGAGCTAAATATAACATTGTCAATTTCTGACTTAACCTGAGTCATTAAAATATTTCCCAATTATCATTCCCAGATATTCAAAAAAGTACAAACATCATCTGATGGAGAAGACTGAGACTCTAGTGGACAGCATAAGACCCCCAGGAACTACCCTGGAACCACAAAGATCTCGCTCATCAATGAGCGTTATGTGAAGCTGATTGTAGTCTCCACTGATGAGTTCCGGCAGCGTCCCCAGAATGAGCTAATACAGAACCGGGTAAAACATGAGGAATGCTTGAAGAAACACAGACTAGACAGGAACACATTACCCCCAATAGGCTGTTCCGATGGGGAACCACCAGTCACAATGTGTACCATTGCAGTACTGGTGGCAGTCGAATGGTGAGCGGAGTGCCAGGAATAGGTAAGACCCTCACTGATGCAGAAGTTTGGTCTAAATGACTGGGGTGACCGGTAAAACACTACCAGAGATTTGCCTTTGTCTTCTTCTTCAGATTCCGGGACCTTAATATGACTGGGAGAGGTCAGCTTGGAGGAGATGATTCTTCAAACAATATCCACAATCTGGAGGGTCAGATTGGAATATGTTACAGGATCCAGAGAGACTTCTGTTTGTATTTGATGGCTTAGATGAAATGTTATTCACCAAATGGATTTTTGGATCAAGTAGACTGTCCAATCCAAAACAGAGAACACAATTTTGTGAGATTGTGGTCAGTTTGTTGAGGCAGAGTCTTCTTAAGGGTTGCTCTGTACTGATGACCAGCCGCCCACCCAGACTGGCATCGGTTGATACCGATGTTTTCCAGAGAATAGCGGAGATCATGGATTTCTCCATGAAGACAGACGGATCTTCTTCAATAATTTCTTTGGAAATGAGGAAATGGTCAGAGAAGCTTTTCATTATGTGCAGGAGAATGACACCGCTGTAAACACTTTCTGTTATATCCCCCAGCATACTGCTGGATCATCTGTACAGTGTTATCAATGTGCTTCAGAGCCCAACCAACAGTCCACCGATCAGCTGATGACATCATCTACCTAAAACGATAGTGACACAACTCTTTGAGACTTTTGTCTCCAAACATTCGGCCAATCACAGCCAGAATACAGATGGGTGCTCATCACACTGCCTCCGGGGAACTGCTGACATCAATGGGCGGGATGGCAGAACATAGGCGTCATGATCACAATGATTGTATTTGATGAGCGTCATCTGGAGTCATTCAGTAGTGAGAAAAATGATAAATATCTCTTTTCATCTTTCCTGATGGAATCTGGTTCAGCCCCCTGATGTGGATTACACCTTCTTACATCTCACTCTTCAGGAAGTTTTTTGCTGCTTTAGTCCATTTTATTGACTATAATGCTGACAGATTACAGAAAAACACTTGATGGAGCTGAATCTTACAAGGATGCCCCATGCCGAAAATATTCCTCCGTTTCCTCTGTGGTCTCTCAGACACTACTACTAGAATCCTACTGATTAAGAGTCTCATTGTGGGAGAATTGTCTGCTCAGGCTGCCAGACATGGTCATCACCTGGATGAAAGGAGTAAAATTGTAAAAGGACAAAATCCTGAACAATACAGTAGAACACAAGAGAGATCTTCTTAATGTATTCTACTGTCTCCATTGAGATCAGGAATAAGGCTCTGGTGTCACAATGTATTGGAATACACGAGACAAACAAAGTTGATTTTTCCTGGTGTCACCCCTCGCCCCTCTGTGACTGCTCTGTGCTGTCCTCTTATCCTTCAAATCCGTGCAGAGAGATAGAAGTTAAATCTACATTCATGTAATATTCAGAGTGAGGGATTGAGGAAACTCGTACCATCTCTACACAACAAACATCAAGAGTCTGGGGTATAAGTTTGACTAATAATATTCAATCAGTCATGTCAGTGTAAATTTGAAATGATCTGAAATTTCCCCAAAGAATACTAATTGTTGGAGTTTTCTATGTGTGGACTTTATATGTATGTACTGTATATGAGCACAATAGAATAGATGTCAGACATGTAGTGGTGACAGCATTTATACAGTGTTATATTCAGACATCATACATTCAAAGAGTGCCTCCCCCCGGTATAAAGAACCCCACATATCTCTCTTATCCATTTAACCATATACTGATTTGCATGTTTTGCTGCATTTTCAGCAATTTTACACCTCCAGATGGGAATTTTACCAGTAAAACAGGTTGTTTTAAAAACCACTTACATACAGGCACTTTTACATCTTCCTGCCCAGGCCATTTTTCAGGTTTCAGCGCTCTCACACTTTGAATGACAATTGCGCAGGGTCATAAACATTGTACCCAAACTAAAATGTTATCATTTTCTTCACACAACAACTAGAGCTTTTCTTTTGGTGGTATTTAATCACCCGCTGGGGTTTTTTTTTTTTGCTAAATTAACAAAAAAAGACCGAAAATTTTGAAAATAAAAAAACATTTTTCTTTGTTTCTGTTATAAAAGTTTGCAAATAAATAATTGTTCTTCATAATTATTTAGGCCGGATCGTATTCTGCTACATGTCTTTGGTGAAAATAACCCAAATTAGGATGTATTATTTAGTTTGTAGGAAAGTTATAAGATTTCACAAACTATGGTATAGATCTGAATATTGATCAATCCTGAAGTACTGACAGCCAATCTTAATTTCTTTTAGGTCCAACGAATGTCAGGACAGTTTACAAGATATCCCCCAAATGTCAGGGAGACAGTACAGATATCCCCCAAATGACCTCTTTTTGCAAAGTAGACAGTCCAATGTACTCCATAAGAGGCATGGCAAATTTTTTGAAGTTGTATTTTTCCCAAGTCATCTTCTAGGACAGCTTCACTTGAGAGATAAGATCCTCCCAGGAAAACACCCACTCCACCTTTTTTCCTCTATAAGTAGCCTCTCTCCCAGGGGACCCTCAGTATTGGTGTTTTCCTCCGGCCAGGATGAGCTTTGCCCGTTTGTTATTTTTTCCCCTGGCCATCTGGCGAGGTACAAAGGCCCCCTGGCTGAGGCCCCCCTTCCTCCTTTTTTCTAGCAAGGCAGAGGCCTTGTGGGGGGGATTCAGTCAGGTTCCTTCTTTTAGAGACCCCCTTCTTTTGGGGGTGACAGACCCCGGATGGTCCTAGCAGGGCTCTCCAGGGGGGCAGAGCCCGCTCCATCAACCTGGGCAGTATTGCCTTTCCCTGTGGGCTGAGGTGAGCCTACCTTTCCCTGGGATCTCAGCAGCATGGCCAGGAGATGCGGCTGCTCGGGGCCAGGACGCCGCGACCGTGTAATTTCCGGGTGGCGGGACATGACGTCAGTTCCGGCGCAGGGAGGAACAGGAAGCAGACCGCCGCCATGTTGGTTGTGGGTGGCGGCCCACGGAATTTGCCCACACCACGGCCGCTTCTTCCATCCGTGTGAGGGAGGTCGGCGCGCAAGGACCTCAGGGAGGGGGCAGAGCCCACCAATCCCTGTAAAACCGCCGCACTGAGGGTGAGTCCGCGGCGAGGATGGAGGCAGATGGCTGGGGGAGGCCTGCAGCAAGGTTAAGAGCCTTCTTGGCTGCAACTCACCCCCCCCGGGCCCTCGGGTGCCCCCCCGCGCTGCTTGACTCTTTTCTTCATCTTCGGGGGTTGGGGGTGGGTCGGGGGTTCCCCTCTCCTCTCTGCCTCTTCTTTCCTACAGCACCCTAGGGCTTTCTGGGTGCTAGGGGGTGCACGTAGGTTGGTCCCCCAGGGGCCCCGCGGCTTATAGATACCTTATGTCTCCTTGTCCTAGATGGGGCCCACAGGAGGAGGCTAGAGGGGAAAGAGACACTCCTTGTGAGTTAAAGAAAAAAAATGGCTACCTGCAGGAAGAAGCTGGCAAGCACTTGGGGATGCAACTCTGCCAAGAGTGCATTGATAAGCTAATTAAAAAGGAGTCTGGGTCCCTCTTTAAGGATTTTCTTCAGAACATGACACAAGAGATGTCTAAGACCTTTCAGAGCTTCAGGGAGCAGAGGCAGGAACCAGCCCAGGACGAGCCCCAACCAGGCACTTCAGGCATTGCCCAGCAGGGGAAAAAGAGGAAGCAGGACCAGGCCGCTGCCGCAAGTAGAGAAGCTGAACAATCCAGCACTTCGGACTCGGAGGAAGGTGAAGTTGAAGATCATGATCCAAAATCGCAAAGGTTCCTTTTTCAGGCAGAAGACACGGAGGGCCTTCTGAAGGCGATCTATGATACTCTGGATCTGGAGGAGGAACAACCGGATCTCTCTCTCCATGACCAGCTGTACGCAGGGCTACAAAAAAGAGCAGCCGCACATTCCCAGTGCATTCTACCCTATGGTCTACTATCAGAAGGGAATGGGAAGAGCCAGGAAGGAAGGCTTTCTTTCCAAAAATCTTAAGAGGCGATTTCCGTTCAAGGAAGAAGATGCTTCCGTGTCGGAAACCTGCCCGAAGCCAGATGCCCCTCTTTCTAGAATTTCAAAAGCGACGGACTTGTCCTTTGAGGACGGCGGTTCCCTTAAAGATCCAATGGACCGAAAAGCAGACACATTCCTGAGGAGAGCATGGGAAGCGTCCGTGGTGAACTTCAAGCCAGCAGTAGCTGGACGTATAGTTGGGGCAGCTCCGTTCTCACCTGGAACAAAGTACCTCGGCGGAGGAGATCCTGAAATCACTGCCAGTATTGGAAAAAGCGTTGGCTTTTATCGCAGACGCGTCGACAGAATCAGATTCACAACTAGGTCAACGGCGCTCATAAATTCTGCCAGAAGAGCTATCTGGTTAAAGTCTTGGCAGGGGATCTTGCCTCCAAATCCAAACTCTGCAGTCTGCCCTTTGAGGGAAAACTCATCTTCGGGCCAGAACTAACTTCGGTCCTGGAAAGTTCAGCCGATAAAAAGAAAGGCTTTTCAGTCCCCAGCAGGCTAGCAGGGTGGAAGGTTTTTCACCCCAACAGGCAGTATATGACAAGGGAGACTAGATTTCAGGGGCAGCACACAGGCTGGGGCTCTAGGAGAGGCAGAAATGAGTCGAAGGGGAGGCTTCCTCTTCAACCCCAACCAGAATAGATCCAAGACTCAGCCCAAGTGACTGGAGAAGCAAAGTGGGAGGAAGACTGGAACACTTCCACGCACAATGGCTGAAGATTATCCAGAACACTTTCATTTTAGACGCAATTCACAATAGAGTTTTCAAGACCCCCCCTCGAAGATTCTTCGCAACACCCTTGCAAAGGACAGGGGAAAGGCGGACGCATTGGTGGACCTCCTGGACGGGAGGGGAAGTGGTTTCTACTCCCATTTCTTTCTAAGAAGGAGGGCGTCTAGAACTTACAGGATGATACTCAACCTGAAAAAGGTGAACGAGTTCGTGAAACCGAAAAAGTTCTGCATGGAAACCATATACATGGTGAAAGAACTCCTGCCACCGGGCGTATTTATGGCTTCAATGGATTTGAAGGACGCATATCTGCACGTCCTGATAAGGGAGGAGTCGGGGAAGTTTCTGAAGTTTGCGCTGGAAGGTGCACGAAGAACAATCTTATTTCAGTTCAATGCATTCCCCTTTGGCCTGTCGTCAGCTCCAAGGATATTCACCAAGATCCTAGCGGAACCTCTACAAGCTCTGAGGTTAGAAGGGATAAACATCATGTCCTATTTGGACGACCTGCTTTTATTTGCAGATACAGAAAGAGGCCTGAGATCCCACGTAGAACGCACAATACCTTCCTAGAGAAACATGGGATGGTTAATCAACAGGGAAAAATCACAGCTAGTACCCTCAAGGAGGATCATGTATTTGGGGTACATTCTGGACTCCACAAATACCTGCTTATACCTGACAGCAGAAAAAGCTCTCAAACTGCAGCAAGATACGAAGACCTTCCGGGGGGATGGCGACCTGCACAATCAGAACCACAATGAAGCTGGTCGGGCGCATGACAGCCACCATACCAGGGGTGCAATGGGCACAGTTGCACTCCAGAGTACTGCAGAACCACGTCCTCCCGCACTGGGATGGCAACCAAGCAGCCCTAGATTCCAGGATTCACCTCACGCGCAAGGTGAAGGAATCGCTAAGGTGGTGGGGGAACATCCACACCTTAGAGGCAGGGAAGAAATGGAAGCAAGTCAGCCCAGTAAGAATCACCACAGATGTAAGTATGTGGGGGTGGGGTGCTCATATGGAGGACCGCCTGGCCCAGGGCAGCTGGGACGCAGAAATCTCGGGGAGATCGTCGAACTACAAGGAATTATTGGCAATCTTCAAAGCTCTTGCGTTTTTTCAGGAGAGGATAGAGGGGAGAGAAGTTCAGATCTTATCCGACAACACAACGGCAGTCGCATACTTAAACAGGCAGGGCGGCACAAGGTCCCCGAGACTGATGGATCTGGCAGGAACCCTCCTGAGCTGGGCAGAGAGAAATCTAGAATCCATCACGGCGGTGTATCTAAAAGGAGATCTGAATCAGTTGGCGGACCAGTTGAGTCGGGAGAGAGGTCACCCAAACAGAGTGGTGCCTCAGCCGTACAGCATTCAACCAAATCTGATGGGGCACTCTCTCCATAGATCTCTTCGCCACAGCCAAAACACGAAACTAGAGAGGTACTTTTGCCTGCAAAAAGACCCCAGGAGTGCATGGGACAGACGTGCTAGCCCAACATTGGGAAGGAGACCTCCTCTGTGCTTTTCCTCCGTTCAGATTGTTACCAAAGGTGATACAGAAGATACAGTCATCTCAAGCCAGAGTCGTCCTGATTGCACCATTTTGGTCCAAAAGATCATGGTTCTCCCGGCTGAGGGAACTGAGCTTAAAAGACCCATGGATGATACCACCCTCGCACGATTTACTCGCCCAGGGGGGAGCGCTACACCCTCACCCAGAAAAAACTATCCCTAGCAGCGTGGCTTCTGAGTGGAACAGGCTAGCTGGGAAAGGGCTGTCAGAAAGAGTGGTCGCCACCATCTTAGACGGACGGAAAAAATCGACAAACACCATATATGATACAATCTGGAAGAAAAAATTTTCCTCCTGGAGGGACAGGAATGAGTCACCGGGGGCCCCATCCTACATACAGTACTTGAATTCCTCCAAGCCAGGGCGGACAAGAACCTGGCTGCCAATACCCTTAAAGTACAAGTATCCGCTCTGTCAACAGTGACAGATCGCGCAGCTGCGCGGCTCTGCAGGCGCGCAAACTGCGCATGCCCAAAAGGACGCCATATGGCTTCCACCTGGAGCGGTGAAGGTTTTTGGCGGCCGGGAGCCGGTTAACCTTATGTCAAATGAACAGGGTAAACGTGAGACCCTCATTCAAACCATTCAGACTCGTTGGGTTTGATTTACTAAAGGCAAATAGCCTGTGCACTTTGCTAAGTGCAGTTGCTCCGGAGCTTAGTAAATGAGGTGAAGCTTCACTTTATAAAAAAAATACCCAATCACATGCATGAAAAATACAAAAAAAAAATTTTTTTTTTTTGCGTGCACATTTTATTTGTATTTATTTCAGGTACTTATATAGCGCCGTCAATTTACACATCGCTTTACATATATATTGTACATTCACATCAGTCCCTAACCCTCAAGGGGCGTACAATCTGAGGTTCCTAACTCACATTCATACACATACTAGTGGGGGGAGATGAGGACAGTGATGGGGTGCTGGGGGGAGGGGGGAGCTGAGGACAGCAATTTGGTGCTGTAAGAGGGGGCAGGACATTAATGGAGGGACTGAGGACAGTAATTGGGGGGACTGGGGATATTATTGGGGGGGGAACGAGGACAGTAATGGGGTTTTGTGAGGGGGATGCTGATGACAGCAATTTGGTGCTTTAAGAGGGGGGCAGGACATTAATGGGAGGGGGACTGAGGACAGTAATGGAGGGACTGAGGACTATTCCTCAAGGGGCGTACAATCTAAGGTCCCTAACGCACATTCATACATACACATACTAGGGCCAATTTAGACAAGGGCCATGATGGCATATGTCTTGTAATACTGAGCTAAATAGTCATCAATAATTCAGATAAGGTCCTTCTGATCCCTATCCACATTTTCTATGAGTAGGTGATCTCGTTTCTTGTTTTTTGCCCTATAGTATGCCCATTTAGGGACCTTATCTGGATACCCCCTTGCTTTAAATCTATTGCAGGAGACATTACATTCCTCCTCAAAATCTTTTATAACCTTTTCAGCTTCGGACGATTTACCCCCCTTCCTGACCGGCCAATTTTTGCGATACGGCGATCTCTGCTGTGCAGAGAGATAGAAAGCAGCACATCCCTTGCTGACGGGAGAGAGACCTGTGTTGTGTGCACACAGATCTCTCCCGTTCTCAGCTTCGCCAATGATCAGAGTCCTGGCCGGAAATCGGCGGTGATTGACATGACATTGACCATTGACATGATCTGAGGAAGGGACAAGTTCCTGAAACATGTTATCATG